>JASZXT010000793.1:0-11252 GCA_035521555.1 Lecanoromycetidae sp. Uapishka_2 | reverse complement strand
GAGGACGTCGGTGAGGAATTGGCGGACCATGGCTGTTTTTTTGGGACCGCGCCATACTATGGCGCTGGAGCGGGAGGGGAGGAGGAGAGCGAGGGAGATGGCGTGGAGGGAGCCGATTGGTGCTTCTCCTTCAATCTCTACCACTTTCTCTGTTGCCGCAGGAGGTGCGGTTGACGTGCCATTTTGTAGCTCTGATGATGGTGGGGAAGTGGGTATGGGTGGGAGGATTTGAGAGGGGTGCACTTCACAGGGTAACCATCCTCCAGGTGCTTGTGTGATTTTAGCGTTCTCGAGCCCTAGCAGGCGTGGGATGGAGGGGCCGGTGAGGTCGATGTCTAGGATTCCGACGGATTTTCCGGCTAGGGAGAGGGAGAGGGCGAGTTGGGTGGTTACGGAGGATTTGCCGACGCCGCCTTTGCCTGAGAGCACCAGGATGATGTGTTTGACGTTGTCGAGGGACATTGACACGGTGTTGGTGGGGTTTGTAAGGGCGACATGGTTGAAGAGGTTTGCTTAGAAAGGCTCGATAGGGTAATTGTTAAGCTAAGGTATGTCATTGTCTGGAAAGTGTGGTACGGATCTAACCGCTATACTACCTTTAGATTGGCGCAAAAGGCATCTTACTGAGGCTTGCCGGAGTCTGCTTCTGGGTGAGCAGGAACTTCAACTCGATTAAATTATATAAAGTAGCTATTTCAGACATTGTATGTATACATGGATTCGGACTGATTAAAAATGCAATACAAAGTGCACCCATTGTTATTCTTCAACATCAATGGCCTTGATGCCTAAAGAAATGCATTGAATATATTTAGTCATGCTTAAACTGTTAATTAGGATTGTAAATAAGACTTGTGGAGTCTTCAAAACCAGATACCATTGAGCAGGGTGTTTCATGGCGTCGACTTAGATTTTGCAGAGAAGTTTATATATCAATCATTTACTAGCTGGATAACCGTCTTCATCAAACGCCTAACATAGCTCTGGAAATGACGAGCCTACAGAAGGGCCTCTCCAACTCGTTCTCTTGGGCACGATTGAGATGATTAACGTCCAATTTGTCTTCTCAGTCCTAATTTGGCCCAAAGATGAAAACATGGCTAGTGCACAGATCTTTAGACATCGACTTAACCGGGGTTTTCCTAATTTTTATCGATCATGGCTGGAACACGAACGAGCCTCTTTGGCAGGCCATACCTCCTATCTTACAGTATGCGTTGCTCATTTTAATCCCTAGCAACCCCCTCGTCAAAAATAACATATGGATTGCCCCTTGTGACAGGCTTTATGAGAGGTAGATTGAGGGCAAAAGAAGCCTGCGCGAGAAGATTTTCCTAGTTATTTTTCGTGGTTTGGTCTTGTCATATTCCGCTGCCCTACTCTTATCTTTTCCTCTTCGGAACAAGACTCGGCCTACAGAAAGGGCTCACCAAGCGGCGAGAATGATTTTGAGCGTAAAACGTAAAAGGCGCGAGCATGACGCAGAAGATCACAAATTACAGTTGGTTGTAGCTTCGAATTAGTAGATACGACCCTTCCCATGTGTGAATACATAGCTAAAGATTTTCCCAGTTTCGCGGATTACGCTTCCTTCGTTTCCCATAAGAGACTAGGTTCACTTCTCCTGCGAGAAACCCCATACATAGAATAAATGACATGACTTCCTTTCCCTCCCGATCGGCTATGAGTTTACCATCTCATGCGTGCTAAAATCGGGGCTTTTCCAAGGTAGATTCTCAGCAATGCCCATCCGACTGGAATGAATTCGACAGCTGCATCAATCAAAGGTCGTGCACCTTTTCGTAGCTCTATGGGCGTTATTATCTACGCTCACAAGCGCTCCGTTATCTCAGCTCTCAACTGAAGGTAATTCAAGCTACCTATCCCAAGTCTATGACTCATGAAGGATTGGCGCAGGAACTTGACCTTTGGCCCAAGCCTTCCCAGGGCGCCAAAAGCTGGACCGCACGAGCCACATTGCACTACATGATTGCATGTCGCGTGGGCCCCTGTTCCCAGGACTGCGCGGCAGGATACCGCTCGCTGTGCCCACATGCTAGACGGAGGATTTTGCTTCGCTTGCCCAGATACTGGCACAATAGTTGTTGCGTATTCCTGGACCTGCTTCTATCTTTATACAGCTGTGTTCATCAAATTCATGACGTGCAATCTCGTCAGTGACATGGCCTTTCGTGGTACGGACCGTGCCTGACGTACTTCTTGACTCCGCGATGGGAATCACGGTATCGGGCCATGACAGTCCAATCGGTCTTAAACTTTTCTTGTAGGTGGGCTTCTCAATTGAAGCATTCACTCAAATCGAAGTTTGCGTCGAGAGATACTTCTAAGTATTCATGTAGGGAGGAGGGTCTGGGTCCATTCTGGGACCATTGATAGTGTATAATAGCGGAGCTGAATATCATCAATGATGTAGTGTAGCACCCTGCTTTTGTTCTTGCAATCTGAAATGCTTCACTGAGCCCTATCACCTCGAACTTTAGGTGATGCTGCTTGTCCCTGTGAACGCTATGTTCTAACTTATCGAATATGTCAGGTTAGATGGAAATGAAGTAGGCTCTCAATCTGAAGATCGCAGGCACCCTGTTGGCCCGGCTCCAATAGGTTAGACCCATGCTAAAGTGAATAGGAGTGTCCTATATTCAGACACTTGCATGTGTAACGTCGACTCCATTGCTTCACTCATTACCCGAACATTAGTAGCAAACGTGACCTTCCAAAAGTGAATTCCGCTCGGGTACTTCACCAGCTGATGGGCTGAGACAGAACTTCCCTTGTTGTATATCACCGGCTGATAGCCTTGTTGTCATTGAGATAAAGGCAACACAAATTTCTACACCGATACTCATTTTCGCTCTCGCAGATGTCACCTTACTGAAACGAGTCCCACCATCAAAGCAAGCGAAGATGACAACAATCACCGGGGCGGGCGCAGGACAACGCGTCAAGGTCACACCAGAAGAGCTGAGCAAGAAAACAAACACATCCCAATGGTTCACTGAGAAGATCACAATTCCACCAGGAGCACAAGCTTTGCTGGAATAATCTTCTGGCTTTGCGCCTGAAGAGGTAGTTCCGCATGTGAGAGACTTGGTAAGTGTCCACAATAGAAACCATCGAATGAATTCAGTGTGTCTGCTGATGCTTAAACGGCAACAGCGGGAACGCGCCTTTGAAGCGTGGCCATATCCATGCATTGGGCATCTCAGGTTCCTCGACCTCACTGCTGCCAAACACCCAAGCTACCCTATTGTCATTGCACAACTAATATCCGGCCAGACATTCCTTGACGCAGGATGCTGCTTGGGTCAAGACCTTCGGAAGCTAATCAGCGATGGAGCACCTTCTTTAACTGAGATGTATGGTATGGACGTTGAGCCCGCTGTCTTCGACTTAGGCTTTGAGCTGTTCCGTGATAGGGACAAGACGCATGCCACTTTTGTCACTGCTGACCTGACCAAGGCCTCAGTCGAGGATAGTACTTCACTCAAGTCCAAGATTGACATCATCAGCGCACAGAGCCTGCTGCATCTATTCACTCTGGACGACTAACAGACTGTCGCGAAACATCTGGCAGAGCTGACAAGACCTGTTGCCGGATCCATAATTGTTGGACGTCAGCTTGGGGTCCGAGAAGCGGGGGATTATAGAGGACTTTCCGAAGATTCAACTGTCTTTCTACACAACCCATCTACATTTGAACAATTCTGGAAAGACGTTGGCGCTGCTACAGGTAGTGTGTGGAAGCTGGAGGTTGAGGTTGAGGAGGCTCAGAGAGAGTGAAGAAGCAGTCTTGGGCCTCACCTGGCATGACGATCTTACTCTTCACAGTGACGAGGCAGTATTAGAGTAAAGCAATAATCTTGTCGATCCTGATCCTTGCAGACAAGCCTCATAGCACAGTCACCATGATCCTCTGATTACCGCGCGTATAGAAATGCATTATGCGTGTAGTATGTAGAAGAGGGATTTGTAACTTACATACCATTAGTCCTAGTTTTGGCGTGAGCATCGATCAAAATTGGGCAGTCCATCAAGTATTGATAAAGTCCCTCTCTTCCTTTCTTATTTCGCAGGTGCGGTATCCTTGAGTCACGTCCACGTAGCAAAGGAGAGCGCTCCTGCATTTGTGATCTTGTCTGATCATACCAACGGTTGCTTCCAGATCATTGACTGTCGGATGGTCGCACGCGCGAGACTCGCGCACTTCACGAGCGTATCCCATTCCCATATACGAAAACACGATCAAAAGCTCGGACCTTGCGACGATCACAGGGTCTGATAATGTGGACAACCCAGAGGCACTCCTCACCAGCCACTACGGGTCTTCGATCCTGGATATGCAAATACTGCTGCAATGCGACCTAGCATTACCTTTGCGTAAGCTCTCTTAAGTTGTCATTCGTAAATATGCCAAGTAAATACCACTTGGCAAGGGACCAAGCCATTGTGCGGACTCTGGCGGCATACACAGTGATCGCTGGCTTGGTGCACACGTTCATCGTTCTGGCCGTGCCTTTACCCCAGCGAGTCTGGAGGGAGATTACTTGTCCAATCTCCTACTCATGATGGGATTCCACGACCTGGATGGTGGGATTCTCGGTCGTAAAGACGCCAGGCTCATCGAAAAGCTCTGGGTCATGGGCGCTGACCATAAGTCGAGCAACTTCAGGTCAGCGCTGCTCCACGTAGCTTCTTCGCTCGCAGATCCTATGTCCTGTGTGATCAGTGCCATTGCATCGAGCTACGGTCCCTTGCATATGGGTGCCGCAGAGGCCTACAAATTGATGAAAGGCATCGACACCCCCGGAGACGTTGGCAAAGCCATCGCCAAGCACAAATATTGGTCATGAGTCTATCGATAAGTAGTCCTACCATCCGTGGAACGATTCCGCTGCAAAACAGGCCTTAGGGTTAGGGTTGATTCTCTTTACTTGGAGCTCTAAGCCCGCAGTTTGGAAATCAGCTCCAGAATTAGCGACCGAAACATCAATAAGATGGCAAGGTAGCCTTCGCAAAAGAATTGGACTAAAAACCATTACTCGATATTCTAGCCGTTCATTCACAATGGCAGAAGAGCCGCAGAGGGTTGATCCCCAGCAAGGTGACATGGCTGGGTCCTCCGCAACCTTTCCTACAGACAGCGAGAACTACGAATCCTCCAGTAACGAACTGTCCTCCTCTCCCCCTCCATCCTCAAGATCACCGATGATACTATATTCGCCGCCTACTATATGGGGATTATTACGTGGAGCTGCAATAAATCTACTATTACCATTCGTCAATGGGCTGATGCTGGGATTTGGGGAGCTGCTGGCACATGAGGCGGCATTTAGACTTGGCTGGTCAGGCACAAAGGTGTGTTTAGAGACTCTTTGATCGGGTTTCCTATGAGCTCATGGATGGGAGCCTTTTGGCGACCTTTCATTGGTGACGTTGCAAATCTTGTCCATCCGCCTGCCCCACAAAAGTCCATGCTAACCTCATTCTTTTTCATAGGTTTTCCCTAGCTCGAGATCTATGGGCCCTGGCATTGAGATCAGAGACGATCCGATAGAGCGGAGGCGTCGAGAAGGTCCTGATCTGGACGATATGATGGCGCTTGAGTGAGATAACGTGTCCATACTCGGGGAGTTGCTAGTCCTTACGTCTATTAGACCATGGTAGCGTGTACATATAGCGACTGGCCTTACTCCAGGCATTCAAATCACATGGCGTAGCATTGTATGGCGTTTGGATGCTGTTGAAAGACCTGATGGCCTACTGAATCCCTGTGCTTCGCAAAAGACCTAGTAAAGGATGAGGCATTGGACGTTGAAAGGGGCCACTTTGTACGAAAGGCGCTTTATAGGCTCCAATAGTAGATACTCTGAACTTTTCAGAATTACATATCATTCTTGAAGCCTGCATCAATCGGACTTGACAATGTGTTCGGTACACCTTCCTAATTAGATTTTCTGGAGTCTCGGCGAGACATGCCCGCTCGCGACATTACAGTCTTTAAGGCAAGCATGATACAAGCTCGCTGCCTTCAAAGGTCAAGTACATGTCTAGGGAAAGCACACATAAAGGTGCTGGCCCCCTCCATCTTAGGGCGAAACGTGAGTTCTCTGTGTAGCTCCTCCTCACTGCTCCTTCGCTAAGAATATCGGTTAGTTCTCTTCAGGCCTCGTTGGAGTCCCTCGGCGGTCGCGAGATGCTGGCACGCTCTATTCGCTGTCCCAGGCACCATGGCGACACAGTCAACGGTCATCCGTACTTCTAAGCGGCAATTTTCCCATGCGACTCCAATCGACAGCATCGAATACCACACCCATTGCCAACATTCAACCTGACTATGTGTCCTCCCAGCAACCTGCATCGAGCAACTCTGGAGAAGGATTTATATCTACACCACTTGACGAGCTTACATCTTCCGTTGGGCCCCCAGTCTACGAACATCTTGGCTTCTTAAAAGAAATGGGCCTCGACTACGGTTGGGGCCCAACAGCGTTTGTGGAGACCCTCATTGAACATGTTCACATCTACGCCGGTACCCCATGGTGGGCATCCATAGCTATTTCGATGCTCATCATACGTGGCGTTCTTCTGAAATTCTACTTCGACGCCGCCGATACTTCTGCTCGAAATCAATTGATTCAGGAGCACATGAAGCCAATAACGGATCGCTGGAAAGCCGCGGCTGTCGCGCAAGATAGAGGAGCTATGCAAGAGGCGAGTTTGGAAACGAGGAAGATGCGCCAGGCCGCAGGTGTCAAGATGTGGAAAATGTTTGTGCCTTTCGTACAGATACCCATCGGATTTGGGACGTTCCGACTCATGCGCGGCATGGCGCAACTGCCTGTACCTGGATTTGACACTGGGGGGCTTCTGTGGATACAGGATTTGACACTCTCGGACCCTTTTTTCGCTTTGCCTGCGCTGACATCCGCATGCTACTATTACACTTTCAAGGTAGGGATTGCTGCTTCTACCGTTTTTGATCCCTTGCTGACTTCCCTCGAAATTTTAGTTGGGTGGAGAGCAAGGTAGCAATACTATGATGAGTCCTACTACGCAGAAGATCTTTCTCTACGCGCTACCACCAATGTCATTCCTGATTCAAATTTTCTGGCCAGCCGGCTTACAATTTACTTTCTTCGTCTCGGCAGTGATATCGCTCATCCAATCAAGCGCGCTAAGGCAACCTTGGTTTCGAGGATTGCTCGGCATACAACCATTACCAGACCAAATGGGCGTTAACACCAAAGGAAAGACTGAAGCATATACTGGTACGATCAATAGATATCAACCTCCAACATCACCATTAGAAGCTCCAGAAAAATCCAAGGGATTCCTTGGAGGAGCTCTCTCTGATATCCAGGGCGCGGTTTCCGAGGTCGTGAAAGGGGGAAAGAAGATTCTGGACAAGAACAAGGCCGAGGCCGGCAAGCGGACGGCTGCAGAGCATAGGCATGCCAAGGATTATGACGCGAGGAGGAAGCGAGAGCAGGCGCAGCAGAAGTTCGAGAAGCAACAAGAGCAGGAGAGTAAGGCTCGAGAGAAGACAGAGAGAAGAAGAAGGCAGAACCAATAGAGGGTTGCGCCACGAATTGCTTGAGTGATGTAGATATTCTCATTTCTCAGTGTTCACGATGCATAGCAAGGTGGGTTATGTACATTACAGTACCAACTCAAAGTTTGGTCTTGGTCAATTCTACCCTGTAAAGATTCTGCGTCTCCTCGAGCTGCACGGTTCATCCCACACTTTTCGCGACCTCTCGGTCTCCCATGAAGGTCAAACCGCTGCGCCATGAAATGATACAGCCTCCCATACCGTTCTATTCGATACACGAGTCGGGACTTTGACTTAGAAATTCTTGATCAATTTTTACGCTGGGCCACATGGCATCCACCTTGAAATTGATGGAAATGAAGATAGAAGCGTGCCATACGAGTGTTAAGCATTTCTATCTCTCGGTAGCGGGCCTCGCACCAACACTCAGAAATCCTCGGCAACGCTACGATTTGATCGTTCTCGAACTTCATGACTTGGAGCTCTATGGAACAAGAGTGTGTCATGCTGGACTGGTGTTGGTCAACTCAGTCCTCGACCCGTGAACAGGTTCGTCGTTTCGGAGATTGTGCAAGGTAGAGCTTCCGAAGCACAGATCTGACTGAAGCTCATGATGTGAGTCGATACATTTTGGGTATCTTGATTATAAGTCAACAAGAATGACCTTTTTGAAGAGGTCAGCAACTAGAATAACTGTTGAAAATTCTCGGAAGAGAGTGGCGGGAATACTATGGTACATTTGAAAGACATACTGACCATCCTGGTCACGATTTCTTTGCTCCGCTGAAATCGCTAGCTTGTAAGTTTCGTGTCATGCTCGGTAATTTCACGCGTAATCCATCCAGCTTCTTGTTCATCTTCACCTGGCATCCTAGCCGCGATGTCTCCGTCAACCCAAATGCTAGGTCCAGCATATCGTTTTCATCGTCGTCTGGCTCGTCCATCTTTTCGTACATTTCGTCTGATTCGACAATTACATGGCAGGTCGAACAGGCGCAGGATCCTCCACATGCTCCTGGTGCTTTGCGTTAGCTTATTTCGAGCATCATGTGTATTGGGAGTATACCCTCCATCTCTAGCTCCTGTGATTGAGCGATGTCAAGTAGATTATCTCCATGTGCGACCTCGAAGGTGTGTTCCTCGCCCTCCTTGTCTATGAATGTAACACGTATTCTGTAAAGGAAAAGAAGGGTCAGCACGCATTTTTGGGTTTAAAATCGGGCTATGCCTTAGAAAAGCTCACTCTTCACCAGGCTTAGGTGGGTCAAGATGGCCATGCATAGCTGTAGGTGAGGTGGTGAATCTCCTTCGAGTTCTTGGATATATGTAAGTGCCGTTAGACTTTTGAGAATGCTCCAATGCTTTTCGTCTTGATTGCCATGATGAGGCTTCGTGGGTGTAATGTCGTGCTGGATAGAGGCATTGAGAATTGATGGAAAAGGACTTTGGATGTGAAAATGCTCGACAACACTGCAAAATATTGCGGGGTACCTGTCGAAGTTTGTACATGCCTGGCGACTTTCAATGGGAGTATCTAGTGAGCCTGCAGTGAGTGTATTGTGATTTCAGTAATACATTATATATGTTTATTAGAGCATAGTCCAAAATTATTGATATGACGTCCGGCGGCAGGCTAAGTACCGATTCGCCGATATCTCCGGCAACACTAGTGGATTAGGAAGACACAACCCTTCAGACCTCCTCAGATTCTCCACATCAAATCTTAGCAATATGTCAGCCCCAAGAGAGGGTCCCAATCCCCTGCGACCCTACTATATACCTCCCTCTGTAGGCCATGCGACAGATGCTTCCCATCAAGCGACCAGCACAGCCAGTCTTGGCAGCAAGAATGCTTCTACGTCAACAAACAGCTTTGGATCCTCTGCGCGGAATATTCTGGCAGACATGGATTACTCTGAATACATTTCCGACTCGTCACCTTCACCTATGGCAATGATGAAAGGCCTGGTAGAACAAGCAATATGGAAGTACACCAGTGTGTTTTTAGCGCAGCCATTCGAGGTATCGAAGACCATACTCCAGGTCCAGGTTGCAAGACAAGGGCAGAAACAGGCTGCACGTCTAGAAGATGATATGCGAAGGCGGCCTGGGAGTTATAGACGAGATTCCTATGAAGTGAGGACCTTGGGTCGAAACCGAACTTCTTATAGACTGATCAATGGTGTAGTTGTCTGACGACTCCGATGCCGATTCCCCCTCCTACTTTACTTCTTCTGCACCTCTCGCGCACACACCAACTCGATCATCTCGAGCTCGGCGGCGGCACGGCTCCCCTGAGCCAGACGGCATACCTCGAGTTCACACCCCACAGCCGCCCCCTGCGAAACCGCGCTCTCCTCATATTCTCGATCTCAAATCATCCTCTTCCATACTCGCTGTAATTTCCTCTGTCTGGTCCGTGGAAGGATCATGGGGTCTATGGAAAGGCACGAACAGTACATACACCTACTCGATCCTTCTATCAACCATTACCTCCTTTGTTCGGTCTTTCTTCTCCGCATTCTTGGCCCTACCTGACCCGGGATTATCCTTCATGGCGACACCTGTGTTTTCCTACGCTGGCGGATTGGACGTACTTTCGTCACCATCACCGCTAGCTTCTTTATCTGTAGCAGTCTCAGCTGCTGGCATCGCAGGAATGATTTTGGCCCCACTAGACATCGCGCGGACGAAGCTTATCCTCACGCCATCGACACATCCACCACGCTCAATTTTAGCGACCATTCAGTCGTTACCTAGCTGGACTTTGCCCTTCTCTATAGCTCCGACAACAATCTTACATTCGACTTTGCCTACACTACTATCAGCATCTACACCTCTGTTCTTGCGATCAAAGTTGGGAATAGATCCATTACTAACGCCAAACTTATACGCCATTGGAACCTTCATTGGACAGTCACTCGAATTAGGAGTAAAGCTGCCTATTGAGACAGTCCTACGAAGAGGTCAAATGGACATCGCTAGAAGCACTAGCAAAGGCAAGGAGATGCAGACAGTGGTTGAAGTAGGCTCTTACAAAGGTCTTTTTGGCACAATGCACTCGATCATCTATGAAGAAGGTGAAAGAGGGGTACCGACAGAGTTGGTGAAAGGTACATCAGGTGCGCCAGCTGTAAAGGCGGGCAAGCTTGGCCACGACAGAAAGAAGCGGAAAGGGCAAGGCTTTGAGGGGCTTTGGCGAGGCTGGAGAGTGGGTATGTGGGGTCTTGTGGGTGTTTGGGGAGCAGCAACGTTGGGAGGCGCTGGTGCGAAAGGTGGTGAATTCTAGCGGAGTATGGGGCAGACAATGCTCTGCTATTTGTTTGGCGTGGAGCCACGGCATCGTTTGGCAGGCGTGGTATACCAAGGTAGCTTATCAACTCTTCTCAGGAGCCTTTGTACAATGAGCAGAATATCGCCAGCCTTGTTCCAACTTCTTCATTGCGTCATCCCTCTTGCACCAGACAACGATCTCTCATATCGGTTTTTGCGAAGCCTCGTCCCATTTTGGTAGGCACTGAGCTTTGCGATTTCAGCGTCGACTTCACCGCATCCACAGCTTTCCCAGCTCCAAATTGCTACTAAAACCCCATCTTCATCTCAACCCTCCTCAATCCCTTCCTTCCCACCTCCCTTCCCACCACCAGCAACAATCTCCAAAAACCCCTTCTTACTCAAC
>JASZXT010000792.1:0-11264 GCA_035521555.1 Lecanoromycetidae sp. Uapishka_2 | reverse complement strand
CTCTTGAGCATTTTGAGGGCGTGGAAGGATTGCGAAGCTTTTTGATCAGACAGAATCGCAGTTTTTAGTGGCATTGGCTATCCAGCTGATGTTGGTACTGGTGCTGGGAGACGTGATACATGAATACATAATGCACAATCGAGCTTCCTGTGCTATTTTGGAAGTCCGACGCAACACCGAATTTACGTCAAGACTTGTCATAAACATGTGATCAGTATCATTAGTAATTGTATTTATTCATTCCATCAGCAGTATAAGTCCCGGGACTTTTATAGTACAAGCAAAAATCCCCCTGCCGTTCTGCTGCCTATACCTGCTGTGTGCCGATCGGTAATGCGCCTGGAAGCTCGAGACCATGAACGCCATGAGGGTATACCCAGGTCGTGATACATAAAAGACATATTAAAGGTCGAAAGCGTGCATACCTCCTTGGAATTGCAAGGATGCTGTAAAATATGAAGGTGAGCTAGCGGGATTGAAATTAGACGTTGAGTTTTTTTGGGGTGTTTTGGGCGAGTCTAGCAAGGCGGCAATTGATAATTGGAGGAGCCAAAGGTGAGACGAGAAGCTTGTGGCCCGTGTTGATGCGTCATCCTATTTCAGCCAATGTATGTTTGTTCGTGAAAGTGCACATTCCCTTCAGGAGCGTTGTTGTTGATTCCATTAGGACCTGGAGTCCCAAACTGTGGTTGTTACCGTCCGGAGGCGCTGATACCGACCATGCCAGAACTAAAGCTGTTGTTCCGCTCGCCAAAGCCTGTAGGGCTATTTCCATAGTCCTTGGGGGATAGTCAGAGAATAGATTGGGGGATAAATGGCTCATCAGATTCATCAAAGAAAAATCTCACCTTCTTTCGTTTCTTGTTTGAGTTGCTCCTTCTGCTGAATTGCGTGTCCCCCGATGAGTAGCCCCCCATATCCAGCTCATCGTCCACAAATCCTTCGCCATAGCCTTCGAAGCTACGTTCATCGTAACGCCGCTTTCTTCCTTCACGCTTGGGTCGAATCGCTTCTGCGTTTGTGTTTGTACCGCTGACTTGCCCAATCATTTTGGTTGTGGTGTTGAGCGATGGCTTCAGAGGTCTTGTGCTCGGCTCAACAGGCTTCACTTTCTCGTACCCAAGCAGTTTCTCCCACTCATCGTTGTTCGGTAGCTGTCCTGGTTGCATCTGCATCGCTCTGTCGACCTTCTCCAATAAATCTGCAGGGAGGCCTTTATGAACGTCCTTCCCACGCACCATGGTGTTTTGCCAGTCCTCCTCTGCCACTCGTGTCAGACCCAGCAGGCTCATTCCTTTGCCTTCTTCATGCTTCACCGATGTGTTCTTCCCAGCTAGTCCAAGCGTCTTAAGATGACCCTCGTAAGATTTCCTCAGCTTATTCTTCTCACCTGTAATCGGATCGAAGCGAGCAACACTCTCCTGGAGACCATTGAGACCATAGAGGCAGAGAAGATTCTGTGTAAGGGGAGGTATCTGTGGTAAGGATGCTACCACAAGGCTCTTTTGTCAACCCATGCTCGTCAAGAGAAAGGTTATAGTAGAGTCAGTGTGGGGTCTTACGCATAGGAGTAGATGACTGCTGAGCTTCCCCACCTCCTTCCCTTGGGCGATCAAGCACAGGGAGGGGTACTTCTGCTGCTGCGACCTCTACCTTCGTTACCGGCTCCTCTGCAGCGAGCTGCTTTGGTGCATCATTCTGAGTGCTTTCTATGGTAGTCTCCATGATGTCATTTTCGTCCTTGCGGTCTGCAACGGGCTGTCCGTCTGGATCGACGTCCATAGCTTCGCTGCAGCTGACAGCCGAGATCTTCCCATGGCTTGTCACCACGGCAGGATGAGTGAGTGTCGAGGTAGTATGAGAGGCACTGTGCTCGCTCATTGATCGCTAGTGTTATCATGCAGTGGTAGTGGTGGAGGATGAGTGTTGTGAGGTGATGTGAGGTGATGAAAGAGGTGGAATCTCATTGAGGCGGGCGGCAGACACCGGCTAAATCGTCTTGGGCGTTTCTAGGGCTGAAACTACGGCATTAAGGGAAGCGTAGCTTTTGATTGGCTACACTTTTGCCAAGGCCACCGTTGTGTTTTGAGAGCACACCTACTGTCTACATAGGTATGTTCCCACTGATAGAGACTTATAGACATTACAGGCCTTTGGTATGTTCGGACTCGATATGATTGACCTCGTGGGGAAAGAATTGGTGCAAGTGCGATTACTCCGTACAGGCGTAAGATTTTGGACCTTTGTTCCCTGCCATTTTCCTTCAAGGAATGCCGTCCAATCAGAAGGCAACGTGGACCAGGAGCACGCGACCTATGCTCAGAGCACTACTCCAGAGTTCCCATTTGGGGCTGTTACTACTATCATGTTGATAACAAGAAAGAGGGGCAAGCACATCTCGTGAACTCTTTCCCTTCTCTCAACATTGCTCACCACCCAAGGTATCCTTATCCTCTGCATCTCTCAGCTCTGCGAAAACTCCAACAGCAGTTCTCAATCGATGTGCTGCCTTACGTTTTATTCTGCGTGATATAAACCGTTGCAATCGCGAAACACGTGACAACCTTCCATCATTCATCAAAGCCACATTTATAACCATGCCTCCACCCACTTCTCCACCCACTCCTGCTGCCTCCACCGAGATCGTGGGCAAGGAACACTCACCCAGTTCTGCTACAGAGAGATCCTTCGATCTGCCCCCACCCGCAATTGCTCCAAGCCGCACTCATGGAAGCTCCACCACAAACAAGCAGATCCACTCAGCTACAAGCCCAAGCTTCACCCTGCCACCACCTCCTACTCGCTCTCGAACAATCATACAAATGAAGCCGAAGTCGCCACGGACAGAGGATGTTCTGAAGCCTAGGTCACAGTCAGGTACGAAGTCCTCAAACAAGAAGGCCACCCCGGGCACTGGTGCGAACGGCAAGAAGCAACCGAGCTCTACAAGCGTAGCAGGAAAGAAAATCGCGAGGAAAACAGCGCACAGCGTAATCGAGAGGAGGAGAAGGTCAAAGATGAATGAGGAGTTTGCAACGTTGAAGGATATGATACCTGCTTGTACGGACCAAGATATGCACAAATTAGCCATATTACAGGTAGGTGGAGTTTCTGTTAGGTGTGAAGTTGAGTCTCGTCTGACAAAGAGTCCAGGCGAGCATTGACTACCTTCGTTACTTGGAGACATGCATCACAGACCTGAAAGCCGCAAATAACTCGTTGTCGACTCCTCTTATACAGCCTCAGGCACCTCCACCTCGTATGAGAGGCCTCGACGAGGAGGAAGACGATGATATAGAAGACGAAGACAACGTCACCATGGGGAATACACAACACAATGACGCATCGTGCTTCAATTTAGGAGACCAGGATGAGGCGCATTCGTATACCAGCCCTCACTCCGTAACCCCATCTCCCGCATTAGGCCCCGAGTCTCATTACCAGACCTCCTCTTATGCCTCCTCTGTCTCAACGCAACCATTTTCCGTCTCTGGAGCAAAGCAGCACCACCACCACCATCAGGGTTCACAATCTCTTTTTCCTCTGTCTGCGTCGACCTCTCCTACCATCAATCCCAACGAGGAGCAAGATCAGGAAGCTACTGCTGCACTACTGATGTTGAACAAGGATCGAAGGAATCCAAAAGGGGTGCGTGGAATGAGTGTGATAGATCTTTTGAGCTCATGAGCCGGGTTGCATGTTTCACTACATGTTTGTTACGCCATGCTTGATGCTGTGTCCCTTTGGGCCACCCGCATTTGCTAACAAGCAAGCGATTGGGCTCTGCTCGAGGGACCCTGCATGAAGGACAGTTGCATAGCTTACGCTTCAGAAAGGCCCACTCTCCATTGTGGGCCACCTCATGCTTTCTTTATGTAAATCTTTGCACAGATATGATAGACGGATATTTTTACCATGGTAGACAAGAGCGTTTTACAATCAGGTTTGGAGATCTGCGCGCTATTCCATACTAGCGCGAAAATTCGCGGTTGAAGTAAATGCACGGTGCTCTCAAAACGCACGACAAACAACCCCTCTTCTTCAACAATGCCACTTCACTAGATATCATCACTAACAAATTCGAAAGTTGCAATACAATCATCATCCTTTTCCATCTGAAGAAACTTCAACAAATTTTGTCCCTCATGGTACATTAATATCAGAGATAATCACATCTTGACACTGAAACAAGGTTTTTGAAAGCAATGGCTGCACATGATGAGAAAAGACGACGATTAGATGAACGACCTGGCTATGACTCTTACCGGCCCTCTTCTAGACGTGATTCAAGCCGAGATTTCAGCCAATCCTCTTATGGCAACGACCGCAAATTCACCAAAGAGACCATGCTTGGAGACCATCACTCTCCCTCGCGTCAGAATGGGGCCTCAGCCTTTGCCAAATCCCCTCCCGTGGGTCCCAGACTCAGAGATAGACTAACTAAAACCCCCACCTTGTCAAGCCCCCTTCAGCGGTCTTCCTGTTACAGTCCCCCTTCTCCTTCAAGGGCTGAAGGCGTACTGAAGTCTCCGATTGAGGATAGCGCCGACTCTAAACGGACTGCGGGTGACGGTAGTCCCGCCGTTGATGATGGCAGTTTGCCTACGTCTCTCTCTTCATTTGCCACAGGTGGTAGCCGAGAAAGCTCAGACTTCCTCGGCAAACACACAATCAAATGTTCGCGTGAGAGCGAAGATGGCGAGTCAACCAACAAGGGTTTTCCAACAGAGAGTGACAGCGATCCTGACGAATCACACACTAATGACAGCCGGAGGCTGTGTAAAAATTACACTTGCCTGGGTGAACACAATTACAAGGAATGTCCGTTACCAAAGATCTGCTGGGGGTGCAGGTCGACTAACCACTATTGGTCTTACTGCCCCATGACTTGTACCAAATGTCAATCAAGACGCCACACTGCAAAATACTGTGGTGACTTCGAAATCAATTCAACAGGGAAGTCGCAACCCAGGGTGCCACCTGGGGATCTTAACGATAAAACCATTGGAGGAGAGTCCCTCCAACAAAAGGCTTCTCCCAGTCTGGCTCAAGAGCCTGAAATCCAACAGCGTACATCCTCGTCAGTATCCGCTCTCAAAGAAGAGCCCAAATCTTCACCTATGATGGGAAAAGCTATCTTACGAAACGGCTCAGCTGATCATAATGTTTCGAAACCCTCTTCACAGGAGCAGGCTGCTGATTTTCTAGCTAGACTTGACGAGCGGTTTAAAATACCAAAAGGTCCTTCTGCGTCCTTAGACCATGGAACCTATCCACCATATCCGCCCAACACTGGCATGTATGACGACAAAGGGGAGAAGATATACTGCAATCAATGGCTAAGATGGGGAGATTGCTCATACTACCATGCTCCCGCTGGATGTAGATTCAAGCATGAGATTCCTCCTGATGACCGAACGCAACGAGACATAGGCCTCAGGTTGGATTCCCCTTGGCTCCAAGGTGCGCCGTTTTCCGGCCTAGCTGCTACGAATGGTCGCATCTCTGGGACATGGTCCAGTCGTCTTTTCGCACTCGAGCCTCGCTCGTCCCAAGAGCCTAAAACTTACTCAGCAGCGCATGACCTTTACCGTCCGAGAGAGAGTGTAAGAAGCTATGGGTCTAGCAGAGCCTCTGAGGATAGGAACAGTGGGTTGCGCCACCAGTCTCGTCTATACTCAGCTCCTGTCGAAGAGCCAATTTTCAAGGATTCTCACAACTTCGTAAGACCCGGTCAAAATTGTTCATTTGAGGATTATCATCCTATCAACAAGGACGAAAGCATGCCGAGCACTGGCAGCACCGTCGATGACCTTGAGCGTCACGCAACTCGTGCCGAAAGCATAGCTCGAGCATCACAGGCGGAGGTGGTGCGTCTGGCACACACCAATGCAGCCTCTTACAAGAGAGAAGAGGCCAAGAAGATCGCCAAAGCCAACTTAGCAGACGCAGAAAACGCCCGTTCGCTTGCCAAGAAGGCAGTTGCCAGAGGTAGCACGGATAATGAAGACCCCGAAAAGACTGGAAGCAGGGCTATTGAGGACCATGAAAGCCTGCGACTCTCACAAGAAACAGTCAAAGTTACGACAGTCCCCCAAGAAGCGAGACGTGGGTCCAACGCATTACTAAACACCGCCTACCCGACTCCCACATCGCAAACACATGAAGAACTTTTGCCTAAAGGCACTACCAAGCCATCTAAGCCATCATCCATTTTACCGGATCCACCTACCTCTACGAACAGCGGGGCGAATAGCGCTGAAAGCCCCACTGTTGAAGATCCGTTCGCTGCGATGCTCAAAGCCTTCGAAGACCAGCAGGCTGAGGAGGAGAAAAGGCATGCAGCAGCTATGGCTGCTAAAACCGCCAAGCAGAAGCAGGAATTGGAGACTCATCTAAAGAGGAAGGCAGACGATGCTAAACGCAAGAGAGAGGAACAGGAGAGGAAGATGGATGAGGAGCATGAGGCTATCTTAAAACGATTAAAGGGGAATTAGGATGGCGAGAGCTTGACGAGATAGCAAGGCCTAATGCTTCCGGCAAGACGAACGGTGGAACATAACTTACTGGAATTAATCTTCTTAGTGGCAGACAGGTAACACGGTAGCTCCTGGCACTTGCTAATCCCCATGGTAAGGGAGAATAAGTGGTACCTGCTCGAAAACAGCAGAGAGCTAGCATAACGACATTATAGCACACTACTCAACAGCACAAACAGGCTCAGGGAATACCTTACACGCTTGCCATTCTCTTTTCGGATATAGTCGAATGTAATGTACCAATAAACCTCTTCATCCAATTGAATGTGAGCGTAGAAAACAAGACTCCTCATGACTGACTCCTTGATGTCAAAATAACTCACAAAGTCCCAATTAATCACTCTGGTAATTTACTTATACCCCTCTGCACGTATCCCAGCAAATTCAACAACGCAAACTTAAGATACTGCCTACTAACATGCCGAAACATCCGCAACCCACCCCAAAAGTCTTTTCGGATATAGTAAGCACCAACGATAGTTGCAGCCAGAGCAAGGAGTTTCAAAAGTTGAGAGATACGATGCTTAATAAGCCCTTTGCGTGTGTATTCGATGTTCCAATCGCTCCATTTGGGGAACATGCAGCGGATTGAGTAGTCAATTTGGGAGTATCTATGCCATATTAGCCCTCTAAAGCTTTGAACACCAAGCAACTAGGAAAAAGAAGAGACGTACGGGTAAGCAGTAGCATTCCACCCACTAGCTGTCTTATACCAAGAATGACACCCCCCACTATGCCACACCGTCCCTTTCAACTTCTCCTGTATCTGCTTCGTCCACGCAATCTCCTTCTCCTTTTTAACATCAAAAGTTTTCACATCGCCCCTCAAAATCTTACGAATGAATTTAAGACTATACTCCACCATATTCTCGCTCGCAAGTATCACAGACGAGTGTCCCGTAGCAGTATTCGGTCCAAAAATGATAAAGAAATTCGGAAAACCATCCATCGCATTACCCATGTACGCTTGAGGTCCGCCGCGCTCATCCCACACTTCTTGCATAATGGCGCCGTTCTTGCCAATCACTTTGAGGGGCGAGAGCCAGGTGGTCAGTTCGAAGCCGTTGGCTAGGATTATGGTGTCGGCGGGGAGGTGGACTTCGTCTGTTGGCGCTTTGCTGTTCGAGTCTTTTGGGTCTGGATACGTGCGACCTGGGCCGAGGGTAACTCCTTTGGGCTGTAAGCTCGTCAGCGGCTGGGTTGTGAGATCGATCTTTGGATCATTGAGACTGTCGAGCCAAAAAGCGTCGAAGACACGGCGTTTGCAGCCAACGCCGTAGTCTGGGGTCAGTATCTCGTGGTATTTTTCTGGCACGCGCTTTTTCATTTGTTTGACCAGGGAGGCTTCTTGCGCTTTGCGCGTCTTGGCTGCGATATTCTTTGCGGTGAAGATGAGAAAAAAATCTATTTCAGCAAGGCAGAAGATGAAAGTGCGGTAGGCGCGAGCAAGGGCAGGGATACGGGGGAAGATTCTGGGTGTCCACTTCTCCCATGTTGGTTCTGGGATGAGACCGAGGAGAGGAGCGGGCCGGGGAATAACCCAGGGTGGAGAGCGCATTATTTGAGTCACTGATTTCGCGTTGTATGGCTCTTTTGTCAGGCGAGGAACGAATTGAGCGGCGGAGCAGCCGGTGCCCATGACGATAACGTCTTTGTCTTGAAGATTGACATTGTGATCCCAGCGGGCGGAGTGAAAGATGTCGCCTTGGAATTGATCGCGTCCCGGAATTGTATCTGGCCATGCATTAGGTTCTACAAGACCACCAGCGGCACTGCAGACAATTTTGGCTCGTATCATTTCCTCCTTGATGTAGACACTTTCTCGACCTCTTTCGGCCATCATTTGGCGTCGTTCTTTGGTGGATAAGTCGCCTGTACCGGGTGCCATGTGTAGCAGGGTAGCTTCCCATTGTTGCTCGTTTTCCAGCCATCGAAGCTCAGATACCTCTGTGTTCACTTGGATTTTGTCAACTATCTCGTATTTCTCACATACGCCTTGGAGGTATTTGATAATTTCGGGACCGGGGGGATGATAGGAAGACCAGTGATGGTTTGGGGAAAAGGAGAAGCTGTAAAATACAGCGGGGCTGGGACAGCGTCAACATTTGCTAATTGGCAGAAGTAGATAGATAAGTACACATCGCAGGCTACACCCGGGTAGCGGTTGATCCACCATGTTCCTCCTAGACCAGCTTGTCTGTCAAATAGTCTGAACTGATCGAAGCCCAACTCCTCTTTCAATCGACATCCCAGCGCAATGCCAGACTCCCCAGCACCAACGATAACAATGGGATAGAAGGTGTACGCATTCTTCTCATACCCATTGACAACATGGATGGAATTAGAGAGATCTGGCATACTGCAAAAGTAGGTTTGAATATATGATATATAGCTGGCAGCAGCAAAGCTTCGACGAGATGCGGGCAATATGCTTGCTATGCAACACACCGTGACACACAAAGGGATGGACGTTGACCAGGAGAGGTCCCACACACCTGGCAGCATCCATCGCCGATGATTTGCGGCAGAATGCAAAGAATTGATTGGGCGAATGGCAATTATTGCATCAGTTTCTCCGCTTTGGCCTGTTGGAGAATCCCCGAGGACATGCAAATCATACCTCGGCATCGCGCTGATGGCGCTTGTCGCATATTTGCGACCTGCCTTGTTGAGTAAGATGTCGTCCAGAGTAGTATTAGGATGATAAGGTAGCTTTCTAGACTAGCATGATATCAGCAGGCTCGGTTGAGTACTTCCCGCTGTATAAGTATCGCAGACAAGGTATAGAGTCTGTCGAAACCGTAGGCAGATGATCTATTACCAATATGGAGCACGGTCTTTGATTTCGAAATTTGTATGCCATCGATGGCATTCTTCAAAAGCGCGATGGCAGCCTCTAAAAGAACTCCAAGAAGGCCACCTTGAGGTCTTCTGCGAACAAGCCTTCGTGCCGTCTCTACCTGCACTTTTTCCGCGAAGTCATTTTTTGGATCTCCCAGCAGCACGAAAATGGTTCACACCTTCTCAAAAAGACACTATTGGAGCAAGCCTCAATCACGACTATTTGCGCAGCTTCGGAGACGCTACTGTATCTCTGGAATTCACTCGAGGAGACAGCATGTTCCAGCGTGCAGAATTACCTCTCCAAATATTCTTAGACTGGACCAGGTTTGCGACGACGGAGACTCCAGAGAGACTTTACCTCGCGCAGGCATCTCTCGCTAGCCTACCACAAGGAATGAAGGAGGATCTTCCTACCCCAGAGATCGTAACGAAAGCGGGTACAGGCGACATCTACGACACAAACATCTGGATGGGTATCCCCCCAACGTATACCCCTTTGCATCGAGATCCAAATCCGAACTTGTTCGTACAGCTTGCAGGCCAGAAGATCGTTAGGATGATTTCTCCCAAAGAAGGTAAAAGTATCTTTCATCGGATACAGAAAGCACTAGGGAAATCGCAATCCGCGTCTTTCAGAGGAGAAGAGATGATGAAGGGAGACGAGAAGCAATTGTTGGAAGCCGAAGTGTGGGACAATAGCTTCGAAAGCGTAGATGGAGCAGCATCCGGATACGAAGTCAATCTCGCAGGTGGTGATGGTCTCTTCATCCCGAAAGGATGGTGGCATAGCGTCAGAGGTACCGGCGGAGGTGTCACAGGTTCTGTGAATTGGTGGTTCCGCTGACTTCACTATGTACTTTGAATATGGAATGCTCTCTATAGCTCATCAAGTACTGACGCATAGCATGGAAGCAAAATCCTGCTCGTTTTATTATTCGATATTGCACGTGAATTCCTCTCACCATGGTCCAGAATCACCGCCAAACGCTCATTTTCATGGTCAAATGATCTATGATAAATTCCGCTTACCACAATCAACCGTGGTCTCGTCTTCTTGGTCCAGCGTTTGCAAGTCCGCTGCAAAGAGGATTCGTGGTGTTCGAAGACTTCATCTTGCCCATCGATGTTTTTGGACTAGCTCGTTTTGTGTGGCTACTAAACTTAGTAGCAGTCAGCGCAGCATATTTGAAATATCTACAATCGACGCATTTTTTTTTGTTCGAAAGTACGTGGAAAAGGAGGCTGAAGCCTTCCAATTGTCCACGCTCTAGATCCTCGCTTCCCCACGTAGCCCTACGGCAGCCGATGAGATGTGGGGAAACATCCATTCCTCTTGACATGTCACACGACGGTGGATTGATCACTTCTACGTTCAATATCCTGGTTCATTTCACAGTCTACATTTACTTTGGTTCTTTCCTTTTTTATTTCGCACCTGCCTTTCTGGACTTCGAAACTTCGGAAAGACGACTAGATAGTTGCACGTGCAGGCATCTAAAAACTTACTAATGTTTTAAGTCCATCCTTTCTAGTTGTCTATCTATAATCTAATACACAAGCTTTTGGTTCCTGTGCGTGTACAGTGTAAATTTTGTTCAATCCATTGTAAAGGACAAGCTATTCCAGGAGAGCAATGACCACCAAATCCATTAGGGCCCAAGGTATCTTCATAATGCCGCAAATTCATACCGCCTTTTTAACCAGCATCCAGGCCTCGACTCATCTCTTAAAAAGCTATCGATATCCCCTTCCCCCAAGTCAAAGGCTTCGCAAGTTCCCATCGCAGACAGTTGGGAAGAAGCCACCACCCTTTCTTCGGACGATGAAGACAACTCGGACAATCCTACCAACCCCTCAACACCCATCGACCCTGATGAGACC
>JASZXT010000791.1:0-11261 GCA_035521555.1 Lecanoromycetidae sp. Uapishka_2 | reverse complement strand
CAATAATGCAATAACAGGCCATTGATCCTTCGTATTCGATGATATAGACTGCAAAGTGTGAATCTGAGAAGGAAAGGTATTTCGGAGCTTCGAGTGATTTCGAAAGTCTTAGGATTGGAGATCTTAGAAGGAGCTCGAGGAGGAGAGTCGATGAGATAAGCACCGTCAAGCACTAGATGCGACAGAGACGCTGAAATCTTGTTCGTACTCGAATTCTGCAGACTTGTTAACAAGCACTTAGGTCTCGGGCCCTCCGGTGCTTCATGGACTCTCCGAAAAACTTGGCAGACTCTCAGCATCGTGAAATTCTGTCTGTATTGTGACTGAATGCATCAGGTGCTGGCAGTCGATTTCAGTCTCCTGGCTAGCCTACCTTTTTTAAGCCTATAGCGGAGTAGCACCAGCCGGGTGGAGATGCATACTTGCAAGCAAGCTGGAGCGGAGAAGAAGTCATTCGGGGTTTTGGAGAGGCTGATATAGGTGCATTTGCTTTTTTACAGGACGGTATAGCCGACGATGTCGAGGGTGGATGAGCAGGCATTGGCTAGGATCTGGGTCAAATAATGAGCGTAATAGCAGGAATCCAGATTGTATATCCCGAAGGTAGTCAGGAAAGACAGACGTCACACCGATCTTGGCATATGGTGTCTCAATCATGAATACCGAGAGCTGACAGTGAGTCTTCTAGGGTAGTCAATCCTGATACTCGCATGCTTCATGCTTGAAAGAGGAAATCTCAACGATCTTAAATACTCTATTCCCGCGATTTGACAGGCTTCTGCACCATGAGCGTCAGCAAAGAATGCACAACCTCAGCGGCTGCTAGCACGGTCGTCTCTCCGGGATTATCGTATACTGGAGCAACCTCGACCACATCTGCACCAACAATGTTGATACCCTCTAACCCATCCAGTATGGAAAGAAGCTCCCTCGTCGTCCATCCTCCAACTTCTGCTGTGCCAGTAGCTGGCGCAAATGCGGGATCTAGCACATCGATGTCAACGCTTACGTAGACATTGGTGTCGCCGACCCTCTCTTTTATCTGTTTGACTACGCCGTCGACCCCAATGCGGTCTATGTCTCGGGCCTTGACTGTAGCAAACCCACAACGAATGTCGTTGCGCATGTCTGCTTTACGTCTGATCAATGGGGCTCGAATACCGGCATGAATAGAGGTGTTTCGTACCAGGCCTTCTTCGTGTGCAATGTGAAGGAAAGTACCTCCACGCTCTTAGTAGCTGAATTGTGTAGACTCAAGGTGGACTTCTCTTCTTACCATGATTTACGCTCCTTGATTACTCTTTATTCAGCACGGCGGATTTAGGACGTCTAATGCAAGAGAAAGTTACACATAGCTTACATGTATTGTGTCAGTCCGCCTCCTGTTTATCTGTCAGTCCGGTTGAAATGACATCAATATAAGAGATAGCCTACCCAGGACGGAAGGGTCCCACGTATCTGTTGTAATGTCAATGTCAAGGCACCCGGTTGAAGGAAACCATGTTTACCTATGTGGGAGTCAAAATGAATCACCGATACCTTTCCCCATCGCGAAGCCGCAGAGCGAAGGGCAGCAAGGGTGGTAGTGTGATCGCCTCCAAGAGTTATGAGGCGAGGCGTAGACGATTTTGACGGTGTTTTTGCATTTCGGCCAGCGGTCACCTCCAATCAAGTAAGTAGGTGTATTGTTGATTTCATTATCATTCTTAGACCCAATATCATCCTTCATTGGGCGTGGAAAGCGTCAGATTCACATACCTTGTGCGCCTTCTCAAGCTGCTTTAGAGCAATAGTGTTGTCAAGGAAGGTCAAGGGGGCATCTCCACAATCCAGAATCTTGGCCCAGCTCATGAACGAGTTCTCGCCTAGCGCACCTACTCTAAGTAAAGTTGGCCGAGCCACATGGCAAGGGGTGGAGATAAAGCCCTCGTACCTGTATATATGCTCCACCCGAATGGCGCTGACATCCGACGAGAACCTTGCCTTATTCCAGAAGGACCTGCCCGTGGTTTTGCCGTCAATATTGCGACGAAAGTCAACATGAGTGATATGTGAGACAAGCTCCAAGAGTGTATGCCGAGCAAGCCCTATGACACAGGTCGTACAACTCCAGAAACAGTATTGAAAGAAGAACGAGACAGCTCTAAAGATACGTACCGAAGCGCGCTCCTGGTCGGGCAGTCACAGCCTTGGGACACCGTCAGCATCTCATGCAACCTTGTACCTTACAACAGTCCAAAAAGGAGCATCAAGTTGGCTTGTCTCTGTGGTCTCAAACAAGACTGACCGTATCAAACGGGGCTCCTAGAATTGCGATGTCATATGCATCTTCTTTCTCGCTGTTCCAATCATCGGTAAAGCAATTGGCATATGGCAGATTTGCAAAAGTCGTCAGACCGGAAAACTCGCTACCAGTAGATATATCAATACCATCGTCATCTCTTAAAGACTGCTGGTTTCTTTCTAGGCCAGCAAATGGGGCAAACTCAACATCTCGAGCCGATGCGGTGATTGCCAGCAAAAGACAGTTTCGTATTAGGGACAGCATACCAAAAGCCACGTTAATCTTTAATTAGGAGTGGTTGTTAGCAAAGAAGGCGGAGGTCAAAAGCTTCGTGATGCCTTCAGGGTTAGCTGGTAAGCATGCTCGGCATGCTCCATGTTTTTGGCATTCATCGAGTTAAGCGAGTGATCTTAGCTCCAATATCTTTCTCGGTTAATTGTCATGCTCGCCACCACAGCTTGACTTTCACGGTGTTCAGAAACATCAAGCGCCATTCCAAACAGTCTAGTAGGACGTAGACGCTAAAGCAATCTAAAAGACACACCTAGGCACGGGGGAGGGACTGTCTGGAGTTGGGCTCTCCAGGAGCTAGATACGTATATAGTAAAGATCTAGTCCAATATGAATACTTCTCTTCGTTATACATCCATACCGAAATAGTCCCCGATAAGCAAGGCAGAACGAGAGTAGCCATAAGAATCCCAAGCATGCCAAAAACAAACTTAACCAACAGGGGGTATATATACGCATCCAAATCTTACTCATACAATGTGGAGCTTAAGGTCACAACAACGTAAGCTACCACTCCCTTCTCGTCCTTGCATGGAGTCCAATGTGTGAAGAACTTGTCATCGCCTCTTGACCGAGCCAGAGATCGGAGCGTGAAGAGGTTGATGCTTGCAGAAATGGCTTGTCCATGGCTTAAAGCAAACTTCACCTTCGACTTATACTCTCGCGGGAGGGCTGCCGTGTGCTGGCCGAGGAATTTGAAGATGTTGCTGCCGACAAAGTCATGACTGCTCTTGTTGGTGATCCCTAAAACATCGACAATTCCAAGAGAGTAATATTGAATTGTGAAGGAATCGTAGCTTATAACCAGATACTGAAATATGTCAACATCTCTGCAATCTGGGATGGATTAAAAGCACACCTTTGAATAGGCCGTGTAGAAAATTTCCATCTGGGTCCTGAAATTCATCTTCTCGATTTGTTTTAACAATCCTTGCTCCATACCATCCGGTCGTACCTCCACACGCTTTGTACTTTTGGGCAGCTCAACACTACTGTTCTTCTTAGTAAATCCGAAAAAGCTTCTTTTCGGTTTGGTATCACGGATCGATAGCGCAGACTCTTTATCATCCTCGGCATCATCGGACATTGAGAGTATCTTTAGGACGTCGGTGTTGCTGCGGATCGTTGTTGAACAGTTTATCTGGCCTCCAATGAAGAATTTGAGATTCCCTTCCGCATCAAAAAGTGGTGCTGCAATAAGCAAAGTATGAGCCCCAGGCGCAGCGAAAGTAATAGTAGAGACGAAGATGCTTACCAACGTACAGGAGGTTCCAGAATGGCTCTCCGGTCTTTTTGTAGTTCAGCAAGAGTTCCACAGTCTCCTCCCTAGCCTCGATTGACATTTTGAGCCGTTTCGTTGCAGTTTTGTCTGTGTAATTTCCTTGGAGGAACCGGCAATTCCGGGGAACGACCTCAGTTCTCGTGTAGCCGGTTACACTGACAAAGCCGTCGGAAGCGTATAGGATTGGGTTGTCTGCTTTACTGGAAGATATTCGATCAGCTGCGTCCCAGCTTTTTGGCAAAGTAAATAGACTTACTTTGGATCAGTGAGACAGAAGCAGTCTCCAAGACCCTGGTATTTGCTACGATCCCCGGAGAGAGCCTTGGAAGCACTATTGGTCATCTGGTACTTCACAAAGCGGGGGTATACGGCGGTCTTCAGGATGTTCTCCACGTTTTCTTGCGCCTCTGCAAAGATGTATTCCATTGAAGGTAAGGTTGATGTAGTACATGATTTGATATCTGCATTGATCCGTCTCAGCATGTTCGTGTCAATGCCTAGCTGCTTGGGCGCCTCAGTCGCAGTGTAGGCGTAATGTATGTCCGTCATGACCGTCGTCAATTCGTCGAGAAGGGCGGCATAGCGATCTACCTATTGCAAAGTCTATGGTCAGTATAATGTCTTCGGCATGAGGAGCGAATGCTTTGTTGAACCTTTTCCAAGAATTCCATGTTTTCGCCACACATGCGAGCTTGACTGAACTTCAGCAGCCGATGCGCGGTAGTAGGATTGTGCAGTACGATTTGGAAGACCTCTGAGCTGAAAAAGTCGGCCAGTCCATTTGCGCCCTTGTCGAGGGCAGTATTCTGCTTTGGACTTGAAAAGGATGAGGGTGGTGGATTGTAATCTCTCGACGAGTCGACCCCATTATTGTAGGAGCCATTGGTAGTAGAGGCATTGCGTGGAGCAATCTGCAAGCGGTCGTCGCCATTTGTTGACTTTGTCGAGTGATGATCTGCCCTTTGATGATTGAAGCCATTCTGGGTGGCCATTTCCCGTGTTACTAGGGACATGATCAATGTTGGATTCCAAACCTCTCAAGTCTCATATTCTTACTACTTGTTTGGATGTGGAAAGCTGATAAAAGACTTTGGAGAAAGTGAGAGAGCTCGCGACAAGCTTCGTTATACTTTTTCATCGGTTCATGAGCCAAACTAAAGGAGAAATCTGGGGATCCCAGTCATCTCGTCCGAAATTTGACCTCAAGCACCACCAATTTTCTTTTCAGCCGACTATATTAGGGGCAAGGTCCAGGGAGCCACCTCAGGGCTCAGGCGGGCCAGGTCACATTCGGTCATGCTTTCCTAGAAGTGGAACCCTTGTAGACTCGCTGGACTCGTTTACCGTTGCTTGCGTTATGGGTCGTCGCAATACCACGAGACTGGCAGGTTGGCATTTTCTACCAATCAGAGAATCTCTCCCTACACTTCGCGAATCGTGGATCGAGATTCAGATCTGGTTGCATAGTCCGTGCATGGCACTTACTTTATTAGTGCTAATGTTAAGACAACAGACCTGAATGCCAGTTCATCAACACCCTGCCACCATCTGTGAGGTCTTCAGGGCTACTTGGCCGTAAAGTACTCCGTATGTTGCTACGGTAGGTGCTAAATGCGCCTGTTGAATACAATGGTCAAGGTCAATAGCGAAGACCAAGATTCAAATATCAAACAGATGTATCCAAAGGTAAAAGGGTCATCAGATATTGATTTCCATAGAGGGTGATTACCACCGCGTCTAACAGCAGCGGAATCTTTTGTCGTTGAGAGGAGGTCCGCGACCAAGGAACGCCCTACACACAGGTAGGACGCCATGTTGCTGGCAAGAAAGTCGTTTCGTCCTTGAAAACATTATGCTAGTTCTACCCTGCAACAACCCCCACCCAAATTGCTCTAATAAGTAGCATGATCTAATCTGCCGGTTCCACGGTCGCTACTCAATACCCGTACGGAGCTACTCTTGGTCCAGCTCTAGGCCCTACACCTACCCCAACCCCCCTACTCAATGCAGCCAATTAGTGCCCACGCGAGCTTGAACTGCCTGTTCCCCGGGGCGGTGGCCTGTCCAGGGGATCCCTATTCGAGGAGGATCCTCCGTCCGACTCCAAGCCAAAAGCATCTCCAACATGCTTAGTTCAGGGCAGCGACAATACCCTAAGAGCACCAAGAGCCTAACAAGGTACAGAACTACAGATTCAAAACGGCATCAGACGGCACAGACGAACTTCTTTAGCAAGTTAGCATCCCGTCCACCAATAAATTACAATCCAATCATGCATTCTCAAGCTAGGGTGCTTTCAATGTCAATTCCTCGAGTCGTGCGTCACCATTCGATACGATGCAGGGCAGTCTGGAGAGTGTTGGTTTGAGTTCTTTTCAATCGTTGCATTCGATCTTCTTCTTTCCAATGCTTCAATTTCCTCTACACGCTCTCTCACTTCACCTGTGACTTGCCCTACTACCACCGCCTCACATTGCATTGCTGGGCTCCTTTGCCGACAAAAAGGCAGTCGCCCCGATCTTGAGATCTGAAAACCGCTCCGGGCCGCCCGCACGATTTATGGCTGCTGGTGTATAAGGGTCCACATCTGCTCTCATGGCCGACGCACTCACTGATAGGAGAGCACATGTTCATTTGGAAGAGTTGGAGCCCCTCTCTCCAGGGGTCGATTATGGACTGAAAAACGATGACGGCTTCGACCCTGCCAAATACAATTTCTACAACCCTTCATATCGCACAACTAGCAAGGCGTTCGTTGTACACTTGGACGGGTATGTGCACCTCGCATGATTCTTCTTTATGAGCCACAATCTCCATGACAGATACTTAAGCTTTTGCACAGAGAAAAACATGCAACCCGCGAAACGGCAAACACCAATCGTCAGCCATTAGACCCATACGAGGTCGACAGTCCGCCACCCTTATCACCAATCGAAGAGCTAGACGATGACTCCAACATACGCAATCAACGGCGCGCATCCGATCCCGGTCTCCCTACCACAATCGAACTTGACGAGCCTCCACCAGATGACTCTTGCCTTCCAATGATAGAAAAGAGAGAAGAGGAAGTCGAGCCTCTCGAGAAGCGTTCTGAATTACTGTCCTCACGCGAACATTTACTCCTCATACTTGCGGACCAAAGCTTGTCTTCGAAATTTATCGACTTTCTGCGCACATACAGGCCCGCCTCTGTTCCAATACTTGCTTACTACCTAGATGCCGTCAAAGCTTTGAAAAGTATCAAATATGCTGAATCTATAATCAAGGGTCTCGAGCCAATTGCCGGTCATGAATTCACGACAGAAGCCAACAGCGCCACTATGGCATGGGTAATGGAGGACAAGATTGACCGAGCACTGGATGTCCTTATGAAAGACGATCTACCGGCATTCATTGCATATATATACGTTCGAATCGTTGATGTGGTATTGGTGGAGAGGGTAACTGGAAGGGAAGATCCTAAATCGAGCAGTATCGCAGATGGCTTAGCGGAGGTGTTCGTTCTCTCGGATCCTTCTCGGCCAGACAATCCCATTGTCTTCACGTCTGAAGGTGGAAACCACCCAAATTGCTCAAATCGGATCGCAGCTGACAGACTTCAGAGTTCCATCGCATGACAGGGTACCAAAGAAATGAATTTCTCGGTCGTAACTGCCGTACCCTAGGAGGACCAAGGACTAGTATGTTTGGGATCAGCCGATTTCGGGCGTCTCTGGATGCTGAGCGTGAGCATTGCGAGGTCCTTTTGAACTAGTACGTAACCCTGGATGGACTCATGCCCAATCGCTAATTGTTCTCTGATGAAGTCGCAAAGACGGATCGCCATTCATAAACCTCATCATGGTGGTTCCTTTGCGGGACCAATCTGGCAAGATCAGATACTATCTTGGAGCCCAATTGGATATCACAGATCTTGTCAACGAGTGCACAGGCCTGAAATCGCTCAAAAAGCTGATTCAGCGACAGGATGGGCATCGACGCCTGGTAAATAATGGCGATGTGCCTGCGGAAAATCTTCAAGGAGACGAGTTTGAGCAACTTAGTGAAACATTCAATCCACAGGAACTTGAGAAGCTTGTTGCCCTTCGGCAACGCCAACAATTCGAATCAGAAGAGAAGATCATCCACCAAGAACCGAAAGATAAGCAGGAAAAGGATTCAATGTACAGGACGCCTTTGCGAGACCTCGATAATGGCTTCCAACTAAATGGCGAAGGAAGTGCTCCTCCTCTTGGCTACTACAAGACGGTACATCTCTTCTTGCACCATTTCCAAGATCCACCAACTAATTTATGAAGTATCTTCTCGTCCGGCCCTATCCCTCACTTCGCATACTCTTCGCTTCTCCTGATCTGCGAACACCTGGTATTCTTCAAGCGCCCCTTTTGAGCAGGGTTGGGGGCAGCAGCAGAGTACGTGACGACCTCGCCCGTGCCCTTGAAGTTGGCAGGAAGGTCACTGCCAAAATCCTGTGGCTTTCCAAAACAGCTCCAAAGTCTCGAGCTCGGTGGATCCATTGCACGCCACTTCTTGGCGTCAACGATGCTATCGGTGTATGGATGGTAATTCTTGTGGATGATGACGACGAGGGGCAAGAGAAGACGGAAACGGCTCTTGCTGAACATGATGACACACGCTTAGGCTCCAGTTACACGTCTGAGGCTATTCCGTGGGATGCTGGTGGATGCAGAACCAACCCTGGTGTTTCTACCACAATCTGGAGTGATGCAGATAGCTCCGGGAACCGCTCAGAGGAATATACGAGGTCCAAACTACCAAGGCGACCACTGTTTCGCCAACCGACGGATCTTGGAGAACCTGTTCATATGTCCTCGCAGATTCGACCCGGTCCTAGGATTGCTGGAAGGGCTTATTCTTTTACTTCGACGAACGATGGTTACATAACTCCTGACGGTGACTCTTCGGTTGCAGGGGATAGGACCAGCAGACCCACGACCTCAGATAGCAACAGTTTACCCCTACAAAGTACTATGCAGCCAAAAGTGAGGATTGCTGGGCGCTCTAGCATGGACGGCGAAGGTCTACGGAAGGCTCCTGTCAACATGCCGTATCGGACTAATTTCGCCGCAGGTGAAGGTTTGGATAGCAGGCCACCTCCACGAAGGACTTACAAGTCATTATCTCCTTTTGGCATCTTATTTGAGGATTGAAGTCATACATTTCACGCGAATACCCATGATCTTATTTCTAGTACATGAGCTCCCGGCATAGGATACTAGGATACAAAAGGAATCGCATTAGGTAGAGTCCATATTGGTGTCTTTCGTAGACATTTCTTCGATGCTGGCATGTTTGATTATTCTGTGACTTAAAAATCTTCCACATGCGAAAGACCTACGGTGTCACTTGCATACATGGAAATGCTCTTCGCCAATTTACAGATAAGACACAGCGGCTGATTTAGGGCCAATTTTGACCGTCCGCCTTCTCTTCGAAGAAGTCGAAGCAGAATCAGTGCTATTCACGGCTAGACTCACAAAGTGAACAGGATGTGGTGCACTGTTATTAGCCCCGTTGCCAGGGTTATACCACCAAGGGATGCGATGACCGCGGGGCTCCATGGCAGCAGATTGCTTCAAGAGTCGATGTGCGCGGGCAAGCAATTCAGCAACTAGCCTCGTGCCGGGGATCAAGCCTTTGATAGCATCGAATTCGACTTGGGCCAGGACTTCGGGTATGACAGGATCATAATTGCCAGGTGATAGCCAGTCCGGGACTAGGTTCGAGATACTGACGGTAAGGAAGGCTGTTGATGTCGCTAGAAGGCATGACAATGTTAGCTTAGTATTGCCAACTATGTTAAGAGTCGTAGGGACAACGTGGTACTTACGGAAAGGCTTGTCCAAGTAACTCTCCGCGCTGGTAACCCAGCTTTTGAGTACCTGCATATCTGACGTTAAGAAGCCTCCATAGTACGATTTCCCTTGCACGCAGGTACTTTGAAGGCGCTGTGCCATCATGACAATCTCATCGGGGATGAATTCAAATGTCTTTGGAGGACGAGGGCCAGCTATCTCGACTTGGATCATGCAATCGCCTAGAGCGAGCTTAGCATACTCCCTGAGCGGTACACCAAGCGAAGTTCATCTACCGTACGCGACTTGGAGTGGCAGTTCGTGCTTATCGCCTGCATGTTGGTTGACAGTATAATCCACAGGCGCTGCTCCATGCTCAAGACCCCGGATTGCTTTAGTGCAGTCGTTACTATTGGGCCAACCTCCGTAGAATGACGAGCAGTATCCCTCACCGGTATCTTGGGCTGTGAATGAGCCATTGAGAGCCGAGAAGGCGGAGAGTAAGAGAGCCATAGTCGCTGCACGAGACGTGGGCAATTGCACGCTCTTATGCGAGTTACTTACATGTCATTTCCGCGGCTAGACCCAATTTCAAAATCGGGGAGAGCGCGTAGCGGGTGGGATTCATGTAACAATACAGGCGAATGTTATAAGACAGCGAAACGCGAGCAGTGTCTTTGCCAAGTACGACTCTCCCGCAACAATTGGTTCCCCTTCGACTCTTGTACAAACGCTGTGGGCAGCCGACCTGCATGTGGGCGTGGATACAGTGTGGGATAAAGCTCTTAAAATTATATGCGGGAAACTTGATGTAGAGAAAAAACAACACGCCCATTTTCACACGGAAATGGACAACGACACAATAAGTATGCCAGTCTGGTAATATTCAGGGTGTCAACGACAAGAAACCCTTCCATGACGCCTGAATCTCCACCATGACCACAGTCAAAGCACAAGATATCACAGCCGTGGGCCAACGTCGCGGGTTCTGAGCGAGTAGGGACGAAAGCACTTGTCTGTAACAAACATTGATAGAGTGAACAGTTTCCGATTTCTATTTGGCATTTAGATGAAGGGATGATACCTCCGACCAATCCGCCTTTTGACCCACCGGCCCTGATCGAGGTTTTGTGATCTTTGTCATCATGGTGGAGGCGAGCGGCTGATGGAGGTTATGGGTGCCTTCAAGGCTTCCCGTCTCAACCTGACAGCAGGCAATACTGAAATAGCGAACTGATCTTCGGATCTAATTGCGGACTGACCTGGAAGTTCGGTGGATGATGCTACAATCCTCGCGTATCCGTAATTGCTAACATGGAAGCCGTCCATGTATTTGCTAAAAGTCTTCGGAGCCTCCAGGTCTCTGACGAGGCTGAGCGTAACGGGGCAGGGTGTGTCATTGACGGATACATACTATTGATGTATAATAAGCTGAGAGATATGTAAGAGTATCGAATCTCAACAAAGGATAGAATACCAATGGATTGAACCATTACTCGCACAAACAGATAATACACACCTTGTTACTTTAACCTAGCAAAACTAAGGTATATAGGTGCCTTATATCTACCGTATATCTCTACTATAT
>JASZXT010000790.1:0-11347 GCA_035521555.1 Lecanoromycetidae sp. Uapishka_2 | reverse complement strand
GATTAAAGATTTTATAATTTAAGGCTAAATTAGGGCTAGGGCTAGCGGTCGGAGAAATAAAGAAATCTTTAGTAAATTACTTAGTAATCGGCCTAGCGATAGTAAGGATAGATATTACTTTAACTAGAGGATAGTAGAAAAGGTATTAGTTAAGGGTAGGAAGTAGGTAAATATAGTAAGGTAATTAGGTAGCTAGGGTTACGATATCTAGTTAGTCCCCAGCTGATTCTCGGTCAGCCTAGTCAGCTAGGCGGGTAACACCACCCAAATATCATACCATTTATACCATCGACAGCCTTGGTACTCGCAAGGTATGCTTGGCGTAGAGGTTAGATCCCCTGATGAATCGTTGTCATCGAGAGCAGAAGCGCTCGCCATATCAGCAGGCGACAGCCCAAGAGCAGTGAGAGGGTCTACGGACGCCGTCTGTGCACTGTACGGGGGTGACGGACCTGTCATCGGAAAAGCCAATGGCGTCAACCCATCTGGACCAAAGCCGAAAGGAAAGTTCGTAGTTGCAATTGATACGCAAGCAGGCCCAGAGAACGGGTTTGTGGACTGTGCTATAGAGTAACGGACGCTCAAGCTCGAAAAGATCAGAGAGAGACAACCTTTCATCTTGATAGAGTGTTGCAAAGACGAGGAATTGATTGAATGTGTTACAAGAAGGTCTTTCGTAGGGACTATCGCTGACCCGAATCTGGCACATTCATATATCCAGAGATGGATTACTGGAGCCTTTGCAAAGCCTCACACTATCGGCCGAGAACCTCGACCGTCTCTACATCAGTGAATCATCCCACCTCAATTAGACTAGTAATTCGGATAAATCCTAAAACAAATGGGGCACTAACAAGCAGGAAGGATGAGACTAGTACACTATCTAACCTGCAGTATTACCCCATTGTCACCTACTAATATCCTTATCCTATGGAATAGCGTGTTTCGAAATGGGGAGTATCAGCCTGGCGGTGGCGTGGGGAGAGTTGGAGCAGTAATGACGTTCAAAGAGAGTAGCCATGAAGTTGTGCGGCTAAGCCTCAAAATGGCAGGCAAATCATAGGAGGCCATCAACAACTCCGAGTACTACCTTTCTACGCCGCCCGAGGTCTGTTTCAAAGTAGCTTCCGTATTTGACTGGGCTCGAATGGTCATTGATCAACTTGGCGCCGAGCGTTGATGCAACAATTATAAGCGCCGCACAAGATTTTTCTAATCCTTCGCAGGGATCTTCTAATTTGATCTTCCAAGGGCAAATGCTGATCCTTTAACGGCACAGTAGCCGGGTTGTGTGCATTTCCCATTTTTTAGAAAGTCATATGGCCTGCTTTCCAAAAGTTCATAGGTCATTGGCTGGCGAACTATTTGATCCTCGATTCTGAAACTGCTCTCAGTCTCTCTCTTGGCATTGGCGAAGTTCCCGCAATCTATTTTCTACCGCAAGGCGCAAGCGCATCATGCCTGGGCCAGAGTGCTGTGATTCCTGCTATGAAGCAGCTCCCAGTACTTCCCTCGACTCTGGCATCAATTATGATCGATTCCATTTCCCCTATACTCGACTGTACTGAACGGCCCTTACTTTCCCACAAGATATCTCATTGAGAAATCTCTGGGTATTGAGGCATATCGACGTTACACTGTGCAAATGGAGCCAAAGAAAAGCTCAACACCACAGAGCGAGCAATTTGTTGAGGCGTGCGCCGCAGGGGATCTATCAAAATTACGATCTATAGATCTCACGACAATCCACAACCGCTCAATTAAGAGCACCAGTCTCAACGAGGCAGCGAAGAGGGGCCACCTGGAAATATTCGAGTTCCTCCTGAGTATCAGTCCAGAAATTGGGATTGACTCATTTACGGCGTACTATGCTGCTTGGGGAGGATTAGAGATGTACAAGCTATTGCACTGCAAATATCCTAGCATCATCAGCTGGAGCTTCGGCGAGATGGGAGATATAGTTCACTCTGCAATACGATTTCACAACATTGATCTACTTGAGTACGTGCTCGAGAACGATGGGGACCCTGGCAGGACATCAGACTGCTGTCGCTATGTCAATACCTTCGTTCCTATTGAGAACGCGGCCTTGGCAGCTAGCCCGGAATACGCTCGACTTCTAATCACGTACGGAGCTACATTGGAGAACACCGTCGCTCTTGAGATTGCCTGTCAGCTTGGGCGACAACGTATGGTAGAATACCTTCTTAGTGTTGGCGCAGATGTGAATTATATTCGCGGCCCCACCGATCCAAACTTCGATACTCGTCAAACCTATGGTGGCCCTCTCCACAAAGCCGCCAAATTTGGGCACGTCGGGACACTCAAGCTACTTTTGAAACACGGCGCAGACATGAATCTAAAAGATACCGCAGGAAAGACTGCTCTAGATGAAGCTCAAGGCGCAAATCAGAGTGAGGTAGTAGAGCAGATCAGGCTGCATGGTGCTACTTTGGAGGCATGGCTTTCATGAACCGATGATCATATATTCAAAACGCCCGGGCGACGTAGATAGGCGAATGATAGCCGTTGTAAGGAGCATATCTCTTTGAGACCGCCATATCAAATGACGACCAGAATCCTCTGAAGTGTCCGCATATAGTACTTACTTGGAAAGGCTTCCGCTCGTACTTTGCTTTTAAATAGAACATAGCTGCCAAGGACCTGGCCAATGCGGTAATTTGTGTTCCTTGTTTCGTCCTCGGGTAGTGGAATTCCCCGAGTGTGGCTGACAGGGGTAGTTACTCCACACGTAGTCTTCCTATCATTGGTTTTAGATGAAGGAATCCTTGGGGGCTCCTCTTTCCGGAAATATAGCCTCTAAATCTACGTCAGCCGACTTATCCGCAAAGTTTCCATACGGAGATTCCACTTGTATCCAATGATGGCGGATTTCATGGCGCCAACTGAAACGAGGCTATACAGGCTCTTGCTTCTACAACAACCTGATCTACTGGGAGGCTGGTCAGGAATGAACTCGCATTGACACAATGCAAAGACATTATGAGCTGAGACGCAAATGAGGCTGGACATGCTCCGTGCTAGTATGATTTAGTGAAGCACAGAACCTGGGACTTGACTTGCAACTATGACTTGTAAGATCCTTTGGAGTTAGTATGCTATAGCTTTAAACAAGGCAGACTGTTGCATATATCTGATACACAGTCCAGCCACCTGCTGCTTGACCCGCCGCAGCAGTCGGAAGGATGACTTGAAACTCTTATAATGAGGATGTGGACACATCGTCTCAACAAACGATAATGCGAACGAATTGGCAGATTGAAAGATATAAAGCTGGGTATCTAGGATAGCTCTATTAGCCTCAAGTCAAAAATCACCCTCTGCCAGCTTATACTGTACAATTTATGAACTCTGAGTCACAATATTCTTTCTAACCACAGGGAGGCTCCCATGAGAGGGGCTTAAGATTGTTTCTCTACCAAAGCCGCAAATATGCTTATCCTTGCAGCCTCGTCGTGGGTGGCGATAACTGCTGACCTCGTAGCCCTCACATGTTTCAGCTTCACAATCCCTCATGGCCAGAGGATAATAGCTGTGCCTCTTAGCGAAGCAATCGGCGGTAGCTACAAGCCTGTGGATGTCATCAGCAGAGACATTTCGTTGTTAGCTCCGAGGGCTGTTGTACCATCAACAAACGAGATGGTAAGCCATTTCCTCTTAATGCTCTGTTTCTCCTGACACCTTCATCACCTTCGAGACATCTCTCCTACCTTAATTGTTGGTTTTCACCTGAAGTCGTCTGAGACATCATACCATTGAATTTTTGTTCAATGGTAAGCCACACAGAGACTCAAGCTAAACCCATCAAATATAGATAGCGATGATCGATAAAGCAGGCGTCGTGGGCAAGACAAAGCCTTCCGTTTTCTGGACAGCTTTCACCAGAACCGGCCCCTTGCCTCAGCAAGGTTACCTGATCGCAAAATGATGGGCCAGTAATAAGTTTGGCGCCTGTGACTTCGTGCTCTACGATCAAAATATGACAGAAGAAGATAACTACAACCTCAACTCTGTTGATGAAAATGATCCACCTAAACCAGATCAGGAAACAATCAAGATCCAACACATGTCTAAGGCCTTCGCAGCCCGAACTTCGGGTACGGTGTACCTTGTCATACCCGATGGCCAGACTCCCAACCCGAACTCGGTTTGGGCAGTCTGGGAGGCCCCAATGCTAACTCGGACGTGGTTTGTTGCCCAGATCATACAAATTGAATATCCTTCCGAAAGGTCGACACGTATCTGGAATAGGGGACATGCTCCTTTGTACAACGAAGTACCACCAGGAAAGTGATGGATCGCCATAATTTGAGATAGGGTGCAAGCTCTAGAATCGAGAAACTGCAGGAGCTTGGCAGACGGCCATAGGTGTAAGATAGGGTGGAGTATGAGGCAAGCCTTTGATAAACTACCTTTGAGTACAAGCCGATTTCCTGGGTCGAATCTTTGTAACGTTGTGTAATGGTATAGAAGATTAATTGCAACCTGGAGTAGCTATCATATTGTAGAGATAGATTAGAAATCTCTGCGAGGGAGTTTGGGATATGTTATCACTCTCGGTTCTCAGTGATGATCATGAATCGTAAGCATAGGACTCTCCTGAATTCCGGATATCGGACGACGGTAGGAAATAAGAGGATTGCAGAACTCGAAAGGTTTGGGTAGCTCTGACTCCTAATTATGGTAGAGTAGGTAAAGGGTGAGCTTCCTTCTCATTGGTAGTATTCCAGCGCAAGCTTCTTGATCTGATTAGCTCACTGGCCTTGTGAGAATGATAGTCTCGAAAGATCACACAAGAAAAGGTCTTGCGTACGGACAGTGTGCACGAGTTCACCTTCTCCTAATGACCCGGATCACTCGCAGTCATGCAAATTCACTATGAATATTACCTTTGCCTTTCTCACTCACGCTGGCAAGCCTATTTGTCGCCCCTACTTGACCTATGTCTCTGTGTTGCGCCCGTGCTTCCTCAATCTTGGCGTCCAACAAGCTGTTACCAGGTTTGGTCTTCCATGGCTTGATGGCGCCTCTACTGAACAGCATCTCAATCTCCTCAATCGTCTTGCCTGCTGTCTCAGGATACGTGAAAAAGGCCTGGATCGCGGCTCCGATGCAAAGAATGCCGAAGATGATGAACAATTTCCATGAGATGTTTTGGAACGCTGGCGGAATGAAGAGGCCAATGGCGAAGTTGAATAGCCAATTCGCTACAGATGCGAGCGCCATACCTGTCGCACGGGTCTCAAGCGACCAAACCTCTGCAGCGTAGACCCATGCGATAGGAGCTAGGGTGAGCGAGTAAGTAAGCACAAGAATGTAGCAGAAGGCAATGACAGTGTACGACGGTGACCCCGTAACCTGGACTTTGACACTGAGATTCCCTTTCAACCCATCAGGAAGCGGTGTGCCTGGTAGGTGTTTCAAGTCAGCATTACTTCATGACAGCGAAGAGCTTTCAGGCATCGCTGAGCATCCATCCGATCCACAAACGTGTTGTGGCAGCGCCGAACAATGTACATAAGTGCCAACCCCAGGAGCACGTACCATACTGGCCTAGGATGCCACCCACAATGAACATGCACACGCCCATTGCGACAGCGCCGTAGATCAGAAGTGGTCTACGGCCTGTGACGTCTATAAAGAAGAATGTTGCAGCGGTACCGACAATGAAGATGGCGTATTGAATACCGGAGCTGATGAGTCCAACATTACCCGTAAGGCCTGCCATATCGAAAATGTATACAACGTAGTATGTCATAACCTGTTGAATGGATGAGATATAGATTCAATCTTTCTATCGGGGTAGATACCTCGCTAGATAGGCGTACGTACATTGGCACCGCTCAGCTGTTGCCACGCCTGCACGGAAGTCTACAGACGGTGTTCAAATTAGCATTCACCCTCGAAAATATCCTCACGCTGCTCGCGTAACGCGACCAGTGCAGATGAATGTTGAAACATCGGCTCCAGTCACAAATTTCAATTCGAAAAAGGGTCAAAAAAGTCGTTCTACTCACTCCGGCCAAGGTACGCTTCCACATCCCATTTTGGAAAAATCTTCGCCATCCTTGCTGGCCTTCGCGCTCAGCGGCCAGAATAGTTGTGATTTCCTCCCACTCAGCCACCACCAACGGGTCGTTAGCATCTCCGTGCGCTTGAATCATGGCAAGTACTCCAATGGCTTCATCGATACGCCCAACTTTTGCAAGCCAGCGTGGAGAGCGTGGGAGGAAGGGAAGGCCAGCTAGGAGGAAAACAGCTGGGACAAATTGAATTGCCCAGGCAGTTCTGAAAGAACCTGTACCGGCGATGAAAGAGCAGCCATATCCAACAAAGTACTATTCGCCATGTCGCCGTCAGCATTACCAATTAAATATGTGTCAGGAATGATGAGACGCATTGGAACGGTAATGCCACCAGAAGAGACCCTGAAACAAGTCTCGCAACCCCCGAATGGCCCCAGCTATGGAGATTACGAGCTAGAAAAGACTTACCATGATGAAGATTCCCCATTCGATGGCCCATTGTTGAATTACGACGATAGAACCTCTCTTCTCTTTCTTTGTGATCTCGACAAGATAGACTGGCACCTGAGATGAGGTGATGCCAACACATATACCGTTGATGAAGCGACCGGCAACGAGCATACCGATACCGTTGCAGCCAGCTTGGAGAGATGTTCCGAGGAACCACCAGAAACAAGCAAACGCAATAGCATCGCGCCTTCCAATCTTGTTGGACACTGGTCCAGCCATGATAGCACCTAGTATGGCTCAGACTTTTGACTCTTTGTTTATTTCGGATGATGGGAACGTGATGGGCAGCGCTATCTTGACTACATGGCTTGCAAAGAGAGCTTACCAATGACAGAGCCACCAGCAAGTGCAGCACCGATGCCACCTTGCACAATACCATGAGGATTATTGAAATAATCCACGTATTGATCTGTTCCAATGATGGCAGAAATGGAAGAGATGTCGAAACCAAACCTATGAACCTATGAGCGCTTGCCCCAAAGGACAAGGATCAGTTGACGCACAGCATGCCACCTACAGTGGCAATGGTTGCCATGAAGTAGACATTGGTTATTTTGGGTAAACCCATGGTGAATGTTGCAAGGAATTCAAGGGCGATTGCAATGGTTCTACGATATGGTAAGTATATGGGAGGAAGCGAGAACAGAAGTTAAACACAGCGGATGTGAAGAGGCTATACATAACCGAATTCCAACACCACTCATTGCAAACCAAGCTTCTGGTCGATCATGGCGACTAGCGGGTCGGCATGCCTGACCGGTATGCTTGAAATTCACCGTCTCATTGTAGTACTGCACATGATCGTCACCGGAGCCCCTGGCCAGCAAGACTCTGATTGGCTATAAGAATGAATTGGAAATGCCCATGATCATGGAGTCATAGGCGCTACATGCCCCGCATCAGCTTTGCGGGCCCGGCAGTGGGGTTGTAACACATAAGCCTGGAGCCGACACAAGGCACGAGGCGGCGGGCAAGGTTGGTGGTTAGTTCGTCCCCACAGCCCTCCTGCCAAGCACGCAAAATCTAATGTAGCCTAAATCAATATTCTTAGCGGAATCAAGCCGGAGTACAGAAACCATGAGTGCAACAGTCAATGATATATAGCATTTTGATTTTCCAGGCATATTTGCTTCGCAATCGACAGGAAACTCTCTTCATTTGAGATGATTATATAGTCATGAGTTCGATAGTAGACATTCTATCGAGCACGACCTTTGACCTAGAATCTGACATTGAGTGTAGACTCATCAGCACACTCATGGATGGCACGAGATGTAACAGCCATGCAGCAGAAGACCATGGTCTTCTTTCAAGCTGTATCATACCTGCCAATTTTTATCGTGAATCCTTTCGACTGGATGAAAGGCTCATAGTTGAAAGAAAATTGGTGGGGATTCAGAGCCCGAATCCACGTACCGAGAATTGGTGTATGCAACTGTACTAACCTTCTTGGTCATAGATCTAGTCGTTTCAGTAACACTGCGCCGACCGCACGCTCTTTCTGCGACTAAAACTAGGTATAAGTAGCTATTGAGCCTCTGAACGACAATTTGTGTTTTAGAAGAATAAATTCATATTCGTGGCTCCAAAGGCACATGTGCCAAGATATATATTTGATGTGGTGCTTTGGAGACTACCCGCAGCAACGCATGGCATCAAGTTGAGGGCTAGATGTGTCCTGCTCCACAACGCTCTCGTCGATCATCTTGAGTGCTGGGCTGTACCCAACCTCCAATCTACCATGGCTTTTGGACTCTTAGCCGTATACTTGGCGTGCATCCAGTTAAGCAGCTTCAATATCGGGACACAGGGAGAGGGAGCGCAGATGACGTCTGTGAGGAAGGAGAAGATTAACGAAGTATAGATAGCAGCTCAAACAACTACAGCCGGTAAGAAGAACCGTGCTCTCATCTGCCGGAACAATGGTAATGTTCATCTTCTTTCCCCAGAAGTTCGATTCTTTACTTGATATCCTACAGCTAGAATAAACACTATGTCGTAAACGGCCAAAGAGATGTGGAAAAAGTGCCATTGTGAAATGTGGATTCGGATAAACGAATAATCCGCTGCTGCAGCTGGTGGGCTTTCGATTGGACTGTTTAGAGTTTAATTAGATGTCAAAGTGTGCATGACACACGCTAGCCCAGGCAGAGTGTGGCGCATTTCAACTGGTCAAAGCCTCAAATTGCGGGTCCGGTAGATCCCATTTGTTTCCTTTTTGAACACTGTTCCTGGTTCCTGAATCCTGAAGGGGAACCTTTGGAAATCCTGATGACAGCGAACACTCTGCTGCCCCCTGCCACTTCGCACATACTCGAAGCATAATGATGATGATTACGTGGCGCTCGGTCTGTGGTGTCAGAGGCTTGACGCCCGCGGCGACCGATGGTAGGGTGTCCTCTTCGACAGCTACTTAATGCATTACTCTCTGCGCATTCCCTCATTTGTTGTTTCTGTAATTGTAGCACCGACTGTTGATTCGGTTCGCATTTGGTGGACCCACTTGCACCTTTCGCACACACTCTCTTCCACGTAGCCTTACCTTCGGGTATCATTCATTCATTGATTCATCATGCTTTTCCAATTAGTCATTCTTTTTCTTTCTCTCCTTTGCTGTGTTTCTCGCGCGGCTCCGACTTCTAGCCCTGCCAAAAGATCCACTGCCAGTCGTGGACTTCTTTATGCGCCTGCAGCTGGGCTGAGTGCTTTTGGTGGACAAGTCAGCTGGTCTACGAACTGGGCCACAGCTTCCAGCGCGGGTGATGTGGACTTGGGCTCATATGTTGCTCAGTATTGGGGTACTGATTCAGTCCGTGAGTCTGAATCGTATTCTGGTCCATGCACTACGGTACGCTAAAAATTTTGTGCGATGAGACGCTGGGAATTTTGAGGGAGACTCGGGAAATTACCAGGGAGCGACCTTGCTCGGGTACAATGAGCCTGATATGTGAGGCCTTGGGACAATCTATCCGGCTGCTTACGTCTAATAACCTTATAGCATATCACAATCATGGATATCGCCAGAGCAAGCTATCGCAGGTTGGGTGAGTCCCTGTTGCCATACAGTATTGCCCTCCTCCAAAAACTACGGATAGTAACCCGCCTTTCTTTTCAGGGAGTCATCAACCAGTACCAGTCTTCAAAGGGCGCCTACATTGGTACTCCAGCTGTTAGCAACTCCGTTCTCTCACCCCAAAGTGGTACAAGCGCTCCAACAGACAATGGCCTGATACCCAGCAACACCCTTGAGAACAATCCTCAAGGCCATGACTGGCTGTCCGCTTTCTTGGACCTTGCCGACGGCCAATATACCTTTGGCTTCCTCAACTTCCACTGGTATGGTGGCGACGGTAACACACTTGAGGAGGACCAGGCGATGATGCAGACGCTTGTGACAAATATGGTCAACTTGGCTACGGCACATGGTATCAACGATGTGTGGATCACGGAGATGAAAGTGCTGAATTCGGCAACAGAGGTAAGTCTATTTCTTTCCTGGTCGTCGCTGGGAGTGAATCTTCTGATGTCAAGGTCGGGTCTGATTGTGTCTTGCAGTGCCAATTCATCTCGTGGTTCGAAAATACGTTTTTGCCCGCAAATCCAGCCATTACCCACTACGCTTACAACCAGGAGCTGGGCTCTTTGAATGATGGGGACGGCTTGTCGACTGCAGGTCAAGTGTAAGTGTTGCTACCTAATCCCTTGCACAGCTACCCCACCGAACCCGTTTGAAAGTAACAAGAGTTTTGCTCTGACGTTTGTTTAATTAGATACCTCGGCGAGGGTTCCTGCTGATAGTACTTCGGAAATGACATTCTGTGTAGACTTGGAAAGAATATCGTTCACTCGTCAAGACCACACTCTTTAATTTTGTAGTCTTTTGGCAAATGGCGAAGCTTTATGTTTTTGGACACTTTGAGGATGTATCCCAATATTAAACAGGTATATCCCAATGAATATCATGACCACATACGTGAAACGTCCGAAAGTCTGATCTCACGATGGTCATATTTATGTGCCCTACGAAGGAATGTCGCATTAAGACTTGAAACTCCATCTGGACTCTACAAATAGATTTGGAACGCACAGCCTTCCCTCCATTCCTACGGTATACGATGGCGTGATAGCTGACGGTCTTGCTCGCCCAACGAAACATGGGTTGTTGGGGTCCAACTTCTAAGCCTCATGGCTTAGCGTTGTTTCCGCATCAAGATGCTTTTCGACAGCTACTATGCACGATTTATGCATCGAACCGGAAAGTAAGACAGATGTGCCGAAGAAGGCGAATTTCACGACTCGATCACCGGTAAGGAACCTTTGCACCACCTACCTCTTTATAATGTGCCTCCTCGTTGGGCACCACGTGTTGATTGAAAGGCAATGATGCTTTTCCCCATGTTGCTCCTGGAGCGAAGGTCGTAAACCTTGTTTAGAGCTTACCAAGTCTTGGACGTTATTATGTTTACGCCTTGATTAATGGTAGAGTAAGTATGCACCTCAGTCTGACTTGGTTTATATATGCTGCTAATGACGCAAGCCAATCAAGAATTACTGACCTTAACATCAGCCTCGGACGAGCGGCTCTTACAGTAGGTTGCAAAACCATAGATCGGGCGCCAAGGCGGGACAGCCGCATACCAGAAACTCGCCCGTAGGACGTCAGGCTATAGCTAAGATATACTAGCTATATATTAAAGCTATAGTAGTAGTATAAATTATCGTTTTTAAAGCTATAATTAGGCCTTAGATATCCTTTATTTAGTATAATATATAAACCGCCCTTCCTATAC
>JASZXT010000789.1:0-11392 GCA_035521555.1 Lecanoromycetidae sp. Uapishka_2 | reverse complement strand
GTGCTGGGGGCGGGCATATAACCACTCTCCTGTACTCCGTACTCCACTCTCTTTGTCCACTCATACACCTACAATCTTCTCCATAAGAGGTATACACATGAAATGCTCTTTTCGGCCGTTCATGACGGCTGTGAAGGAGTCGGCGCGCTTCCATTCCCAACAGCTCTAGAACAGAATGTCCCATATGGTTACTTCAAGTGTTTGCCTATTCGGCAAATGCTTCGTGTTTCGAGATCCTCCTGGACTGTATGACCAACGTTGTGAAGATCTATCATTGATCCATACGGTTGAATAACTTTATTGCCAGAATCTACCTGCCGTCAAGTTGGATGGGGAAGATGGCTCTTCCTAGTTGTGGCGAGATCCAAAAGAGCATAATTACCTTTTGGTTCTGATAGACATGTTCGTGACGTCTATGCCTCTTGTGTCAACGAATGGTTCCTGCATGAAGCCCGGGCGGTGAATGATTCGGAGACAGGACGAGACGAAGACTGCGGGCGATGCACCTGAGAATCATCTAAACCACAGTGTTGTGAGACTGTAAGAGACGTGGGAAACGCTCAGAATCGGAGGTGCCGTCGATGTCGAAGGCAGATTCACTACTGTAGGGTGTCTGCATATCTTCGGGCGAGGTGAATACTAGACCCTCTGCCGGATCTTCAATCCGATCGCACTCTTTCTTCGAACAGTAATCGACATCCGAGAATTTGACATGAATGTATTTCGTCAGCGCTCCCGTTGTACTCTTATGAGACTCTCAAGCACCATCCTCCTGTCGAAGGAGAGATATGGGCTTGGTCTTATTGTTGACGTCTTCCGCGAATCTGAAGCGGTGACTTATTCTCCAGCTGTCCTCGTGAAAGACGCCATCCGTTGTCCCGCCTGTCCAGTACAGTCGATTCTCCTTTTGGATCCCAAAGGATGTCCTCGTTCTCATTATATGGTCTGTAGTGGTATGTCATCGAACAGCTGTAGTCTGTGGCAGGCATCATTTGATCCTGATACTTGAACAGCTTGGCGCGCGAAAATATCGGCATGAGCGTATTCATGTGCAATATACATTCTGGCGATAGAAGAATACGGTGTGTCTCTCCAGCTTTAGGTAGCTCACATATGTTCCTAATGTGAGTGATGTTTTCGGGGAACAGCCGCTGCCCCAATGCGTCATCTATGGTGGTCTTCTGCAGGTGCTGAGAGAATAGTCCAGAGCGAGACGCAGAGTGAAGGGGGCATGAGCTAGGGATGTTTTGGTGTAAGTCTCTTCTTTGGAGACATAATCAAGTGGTGGAACCTTCTATCCGCCCAACATGTCTCGCAATACGAATGGTGAAACATAGTAGGAAGGAGTTTTTTAAAACGTACAAACCGTGGCTCTACCCCCCATGTTCGCTGTCTATCCACAAAATCGAAGTAGACGTGCCTGGAAGACCTTGTGCTAATATCCCATGGATCTTCCGTATCATTGATGGGAAGGGCGCAGTCGCTGACAGTTTTGGACAGAACATCGTGTGGGGCAAATACCATCTTTTCGTCGTGTGAGTTATACATGTATTCCATATCTGGAAGGAATTGTAGTAAGAGCTCCATTCTATCCTTGAGTAAATCGAAATAATAATCTGCATTGACAATCTGAGTCGTCTTCTTCTTGAAACCTCCTTTAGATTGTTCAGTACATAAAAAATCATCGCGATCCTCTCGTGAAGAGCCTCTATTCGACCATCTTTAACACGAATGCCAAGCACGTTGCCGTCCATGTAGCCTGGATCTAATGCTTCTCGCACTCTCGCGCGTAACTCACGTGCAGAGATACTCCAGTACGGTCCAAACATCGCTATGACGAAGTTGTGATTGTCTATCATGGTAGCGTTGAGTTGGACCGCGATATGATACCAATCCTCAAACCGGGGAGGAGGTTCTCTTCTGTATCTCTTTCTATAGTTCGCGATAGCCTCTGTGAGCGATTTGGACTTATTCTTGAAAAGATTGGCTCAGTTAGATCCATTGCCATGTAGATATCAGACATATAGGATATACGAGGCAAGCTAGACGATATTAGTGACCTCGGTGATGTTTCAAGTCTGGGCTAGGCTTTACTTTGTGGCAGTGCGTACTACGATTAGCTTACCTAGATCAGGTACACTAGTACTGAATGTCAGAGAATGAAATTTACTCGGATACTCTATGCACTTATAATAACTATGTGTGATAGAACCCAATACGTTTGATAGTGATGTAACATTTGGCTACTGCAAAATTGAGAGTAAAGTACTGTGCTCGTAGATTACTCTTCAAATCATTTACTGACTTCGCGTCATGAGCGGAGATCTTGGCGGAAAGACACGCTAGACCAAGATGGGACCAAGGGCTTTGTGGAGATTTTGGCGGAAAGGCACGCTAGAAGGGTCCACCTGGCAATGGGCCAAACCTACCATTGCCAGGTTGACTCTTCTCGACGTTTGGCCCACTGCCAGGTGGACCCTTCTAGACCAAGATGGGCCCGAGGGTTCTGTTGGAATTCGTAGCAATCAGCCCTATCGCTTGTGCTATACACCGTACTGTAGAGCTCGGTATTCATATTGCTGCCATCCCAGCTTCAACATTGACCAAAATGCGCCTAGCACAACAACGGCTGTTTGTGAACAGCAATACTCACGTTCTGCCAACACTTACACCTCCATGATCCGCCTCCTCTGGCGTTTCAGGAATGTCAAACCTCCGAGCAATGATACATGCTAGCGAAGGGCAGACTTTCAATGACTGTCCTTGGAGGCATGACCATTTCGAAAGTGACGTCTGTAATGTTGATACCCATACAAGGCAGGAGAAGTTATAATAATCATCAAAGATCCCACGTTTTCAAATCATTTTTCATCCATCAATACTTTGTATGTTCTGACTGGCGTCGATTTTCCCAAACACTCGAATCCCAGAATGCTGCTCATCTCGAAAACACTCTTTGTAACAGCCCATCTACTCCTATTCGCTGCATGCCCAGCTCAAGCTGCGGATGCAAGTGTCACCGTTCAAGGGAAGCCGAGCCCTACAGAGACTCCTACCTACCCATATACATTCAAATTAAATTTTGACGTTTCTTGCTCGAGCCAGCAGCAGCAGACTATACGAAGAAGTTTCAACAACGCTGCAGGGATAGCTGACCGGGTCAGACTCTGGAATAATGACCCTTTCAATAAGGGTTGGGCCAACGATTTGAATAATTGGATGGGCAAGGGCTCACTTGACAATGAAGCTTGGATCAAGAGTACGTGTCCGCATCGTGATATTGGTATACCGGACTTCGTGGGACTTACCCCAGCCCTAGACAATTTCTTGAGGCTCAGTGCTGCCATCAAACCCTTCTACAAGAAAGATTCCGATGGGAACTACTTGAACAATGGGGGTGATGTCTGGCTCAACACATACTTGTACGTCGGTTGCGGCTACAATTGGGGCTACTATGCATTGAACTGTTGGAACGGCGAAACGGGGGGAATTATGGCGAACAACAATTATGGTTGGTTCAGGCGTTGGGTAATCATTTCACGCAAGATCCGTCAAATAGTATTGGGAACTCACACCGTGACTCAAGGACACCATCTACTGGAATGTTTGCCCCGACTTCTTCACTCTCCCGGACTTTCCAACGCAGGTCAAAAAGGTAACGAACGACCCGGGGTCCGATATTCACGATATGGAAAATTATTACAAAGTCCAGGAGACCCTGGTCATGACCTCGACCTGGATTATTCGTTCCATTGGAATTGAGAAGAGTAGTCTCACATACTCACAAAATTGTATGTAAACGACTGACCAGAAACAGTGAATTATGATGAGAACTCTCGTTTGGCATTGTCATTGGCAGTATGGCTGACAGCGGAGGATGATAGCCCTGGAAAAGGAACAGAGTTGCTTCTGATAACCCGTAAGTTGATCATAAGCCACATAAGAAGTTCTTTGCGAACCTAACTGGGGTAGCGGCGGCCTATGTGTATGCAGCTATGGGTAAGTCGCCATTCAGTCTTCCGCAATGACTTACTCAAACATTACGCAAGCTATTACCATACCGGAGGCTTTCAACAAAAACGCATACCCAGTAACCGTGGGCATCTATGCACTCGACAACACGACCGACACCAAGTTCTATAATCAGACAGAAGACGCCGTAGTCGTGGAAACCACTGACAGTGTGTCGCCAACAGCGTCATTACAGCTTGGGGCGACCGCGACGACCAAATGGACCGATGCTGGAAGCGTTACATTCACTAGTCTGACTGATACAATTCATACTGGCGCACCTTCGTGCTTCTCTGCGCTTTCAACATCAGCATGTGACTGTGGTCCACTCACCGGGAAAATAACAGCGGATGGAAGTAGTTGCGTCGTGGACAGTGCGACAGTAACCCTGCAAAACATGGCTACCGTGGATACCGCAGGCGCTTCTCTTGGCGTATATGAAAATGTACTTGCACTCGAAGGAGCCGCAATCCCAGGGCCGACATATACCCCTCCGATGGCGTCAACATCGGCCGCAGTGGTGCAGACGACATCTCCACCGGTCTTCTCGGCAGGAAAAACGTACAGTCTTCCCTCCTAATACTCCATTCTCTGTGTTTTACACCACCCAACCCTATAATCCGTCAAGCACGAAAAGAGAGTAGCTAAGAAGCAATTCAGAACAACCGAGCTTTCCACAAGCGACACATCTACAATCATCACATACTGCACCGGCAATGATTACAGTTCATATCTCACATCCAGCAGTTCCTGCGCGTACGCCTCTGCTCCCACGTCAATGCTGTTCCCAACGGGAGTGCCGCTCTGGTGCGCTGACTCCTGGAAAAATGCCATTGGATGTTGCACCGTTGAGTGAGTCACTTCTTTTTCGTCATGCAAGAGCTATTACGGGAGATACTGATTTGATTTCGCGAACAGGACGGCAGGTAATGGGCTTGGAGGCACAGAGGTGGACACCTGTGAATGTACGGATGGCTACCACTCTGAAGACTCTAATGGGTGTTGCCCCTATCCAGTAAAGAGTCAGTGCTGAGATCAAGGCTCTTCCCCCATGCAATGAATGCAGCTCCAGATGGTTGCGTTCTGGTCTATACAGATCTCAAATTGCAGGTCTTGAGGTGTATGAGCCGAGTTGAAAAAGGCGGATTTCTTTCCTTAGTTTTAAAAGTATCCGTTGGTATTTGATTTGGCGGCGCATCGGTAAAGTGAACGTCACATGAAAAGCCATGATTGAAGACTTCTGTATCTGCTGGTCAGTTTACCGGGATTGTATATATGATATGAAATTCAAGTGTTGTCTCATAGTTCTTTGCAAGAATATCAGCGCGAGCGTGAGCCTGGCTAAACTACGCCTTTGGTTAAGAGTAGACAGATGTCGACTCTTAGAGGATGGATCCTGTCTCTTGACATACCCAAACCCCAATCAAGGATTCGCTCATCCACGATGCGTCTAAGTCTGCTTGATTGTCTCATCTTATGTACAAGGAGCCACATCGCATTTCACTATGGCAGTGGCAATTATCGCACTCGCTGCTCATTAAGGATCCGCGCTACGCTACCAAAGTTCCAAACAAGTAAGCCTCCCATTCGAACAATGATACGCAGTACCTCAGCATACCCTCACTTTACAACTCAGAACTCACACTTTCCACATGGGTCGTAAACCCCTTGGACTCTGCTGTATCCTTACCCACAGCAATGCGCTCTGCCTCGGCCTCGATGAACTCAGTAGGTCGTGTGCGCTGCTTGGCAACTTTATCCCCAAAGGGAATGAATGTCTTATGAGGGGAGTCAATGTCAAAGTACCAGTCCAGGTCCTCGAGTGTGCGCTGCATAGTTTCCGGGTAAAGGAAATAGACGACGGGAAGGAAAAGTAGGTTGAGAGCAGCGAAGATGATATAGAAGCGGTATCCAATGTTTTTGATGGCGGTCGGTGTGAATTGCGTGCAGACGAAGCCAAAGAGCCAGTTCGTTGCTGTGGCAGCAGCCGCGCCACGGGTGCGCATAGCGAGAGAGTTGATTTCAGCTTGGTAGACCCAGGGAACCATGCCCCATGTGCAGCCGAAGGCAGCATAGTAGAAAAAGAGGAAGGTAATAGCGGTAGAGCCCCACTGTGAGCTGGTTTAGCAAACAATCTGGATGATCGATAGAAGGTAGGAGGGGCTTACTCCGTGTGGATTGGTGATTAAGAGCCCAACAGAGAGCGCTACCATGACATAGGCGAAGCCTTGCAAGCCAAGACCAGTCATCATAAGAGAGCGACGCCCAGTACGCTCGATCAACCAAAAGGCCAGAGCAGATGAGATCATGTACGAGGTAGCATTGGCACCGGTGAGGATACGTGCTAAGAGAGTGCTCAGGCCAAGACTCTTAGTCAAGATGATTGGAAAATAGTAGTTGAGTGCGTTGATGCCGCCCCATTGCTGAATGAATTGACCGCCACAGCCGAGAAGAAGACGCTTGAAGTGGCCAGAGCGGTCGCGACGGAGGATGACTTCTTTGAAGGAGATATGGGACCGGCGCTCGATCTCGATGGCGCCAAGGATGGACTTGAGCTCATTTTGGACGATCGGATCGTCGCTGCTGAGGTCGCTCCCCAGCAGACGGCGTAAAGCTTCCTGAGCGTCTTCAACACGGTCGTGATTAAGAAGCCAACGGGGCGATTCTGGGAGTAGTGGTAAGAGTGAGACCATGATCATGCAAGGCAAGAGCTTATTGGGGTTAGCAAGCGGCAGAAAATCAAGGACGCTGACTGCGAGAAACTTACCTGTAGAGCTAGTGGCAGTCGCCATTGTACGCCGTTGCCGGCGTATGAAGTGGCCAATGTAAGCCAACTAGCAAAGCAGTAGAAGACAACGTTATGGAGGACGACGATGACACAAAGCTTTCCGCGCCGCTCTGCTCGGCTGGACTCTGCTTGGTAAACTCCACACGTTGAACTGGTGAATCCTATCAACCCAAGTAAGCCAAGGGTAAGTATCTCTCTGGGCTTGAGTAACACACCATTGCCAACACCGTTGAGAACACGTCCGAAAATGAGTTGGGGGAAGCTATACGCGGAGAATTGGAGGATAGCACCAATAGTGCTAAGAAGAGCACCGACACGAAGGGTGTTCTTTCTTCCAAGTTTCTCCCCAAAAAGGGCGGTCAGTAGGCAGCCAAGAAGATTACCCAGCTATCCAGACGTCAGCGTACACGTTCTGACCCGAATGCTCGTGGACATACGGAGAAGCAAGAGGCGGTAATGCCTTGGATATTGGAGTCTTTTGTCTGGGGAAATGTTTTGATGAAGTTGGGACTGATCAAAATACCGCTGATGACACCCTGCAACAATAGTCAGTGGCTGCCGTGTATTTGTATCTTGGAGCTCTCACTTGATCATATCCATACCAAGCCTGAGCAGCAGAGTTGGCGGTGGTGATAGCGATTTCGAGAGGATAGCCAGCAAGCATGATTGCGGCACTTTATGTCTTCTCAGTGGAGAAACACGAAGGAAGCGTGGGAAAAAGTGGGTTCGTGGCTGCTCTTTATCATTTCCATGTTGTGCTATACAATCTTGATCCCATAGGGTACGTTTACTAGTGCGTCGTGGAGAAGGGTCCATGCTTTGTGGGGAACGTTCCAAGTGGGCCTTCCCCGGACCGATAGTTAAACGCCTATTTGGACATATTCGACGGAGTTGATATGGCCCGTCCATACGGCCGCGATGCCTCAAAATATGAAGCTGAAGTTTGTATTGCTGACGATGTTTTTAAGAACAGTTGGCGTAGTCTGGATTGTTACGATTTTGGAAAGGGCCATCCTGAACCCAAACTGGAAACACCTGCTTCTGGTGAACGACCTTACCAGAGAATTCTTAGGTACCATGAATGTTCCTCGTATATCTCCATCAAACTACGGACACAGATACTGTTGAGGCTGCATGCTGGAGGTACCTTGTCCAGCGGCAAATGGCTGTTCATTCATTGTTACTACAGGTGGCTGGTAGTCGGTATGTGGCAGTGCTCGTTCATGGACCGTGGATTTTGGCTAGAGGTCTTCCTGGGATTGGTAAGGTAACTATGGTGAGCAAGTCACGCGATCCGAATCAGACGCAATTCCAGTATTTCCATTCCCCGCAGATGAAACCATAAGGCACTACTAGTACCAGAGTACGGAGTACGTCTCGCACGTGTTTCTAGCCGCCCAGGATCGAAGGGGAGAAGTAGCTTAGGCCGAGTGTCTAGACTGAGTCTATTTGAGCCCCACGGCAAAGCAGGACAGTAGAGTAGCAGTGGCAAGGTAAGGTATTGGAGAAGAAATTGGCAGGAGGAAGCGAGGAAAGTCTTCCGAGTGCCAAGGGATCAGCGCCAAGACTACGAGACTCAGCATGAATCATGAGAGCCTCTCTCCCTCTCGAGCATGACTCGTGCTCGCTGGAAGAACATGTGGAAACAACATGGCCCGCCGTGCTCGCCTGGCCGCTAGTCTTGACGACAAACCTTCCTTATCGTCTTCCTCCTCCTTTTCTTCTTTTGCTTCCAGTCTTAATTGCGGGCCATGTCATGTCCGGTGATAGTAAAGTGGATGATCATCTCCCCCGAGGACCGTTCACCGTTGCGAACTGGCGAATCCTGCCGCGGGCCATGCCACTCCGCTAGAGAGGTGGTGGTCATCATGTGGGGTGAAGTTGGGTCTGGAGAACTTTCACATCTTCACGCGTTGTAGCCGAGTTGCGTTATAAGACGCGGTTTAAGTGCTTTCTCTCCTCTCCTTCACGTCGTACTTTGCTTCTCCTGTCTCATCTTTATCACTCATCATGCTCACTGAACGCCCCCATACCATCCATTTACCCAAATTCGGCAAGGTCGTAGATCACGTCAAACCTTCGGCGCCCAATCCAAAAGCAGTCGCTCAAGAATGGATTTCCAAGCTCGAGTCTGTGCTGGCGAGCAAAGACGTGTCCCGCCTAAGTAGTATCATGCACGAAGACTGCTGGTGGCGTGATATGCTCGCTTTTGAGTGGGACCTCCGCACTATCCACGGTCTCGACAAGTTGAAGAATTATATTGGAAAGAATATTGAAGATTCTCAGCTCTCAAAATTTAAGCTACACCAAACCGGCAAATTTGTCCCGAGCAGCGCAAAGCCAATTGAAGGCCTCGAATGGGTTGAGTCAATGTTCGATTTCGAGTCCAAGACTGGCCGTGGCTCTGGTATGTTGAGGATTGTCCAGGGGACTGATGGCGTGTGGAAGGGATACATGATATACACCGTACTCAAGGAGCTGAAGGATTTTGAAGAAAAAGCTGGGTACCGTCGAGGACATGGTGGGAATAATTCGCTCCTTGGAGGCGCCATCAAAGGCAACTGGCTGGATAGACGCCAGAGACAAGGGGAATTCCTCGATGAGGAGCCCCAAGTCGTTATAATCGGCGCAGGCCAAGCTGGGTTGAACACAGCAGCCCGACTTCAAGCGCTTGGCTTGTCTTGCCTGATCGTCGACAAGAACAGCAGGATTGGAGACAACTGGCGACATAGATATAGAGCAAGTCATCTCATGTACCAAGCTTTTCGCAGTCTCTAATCATCATCAGACTTTGGTCACTCATGATCCGGTACAATATACACACATGGCTTACCTGCCGTTTCCATCTAATTGGCCACTTTTTACACCCAAGGACAAAATTGGCGACTGGTTCGAGGCGTATGCTAGTCTGATGGAGCTCAATGTCTGGATGCAAACTAGGATCCAGAGTGCTGAGTATAATGAAGCAACGGGCGACTGGGTAGTGCAAGTCGAGCGAGGCGGAGAGCCTATACGGAGGCTAAAACCACGCCATGTCATCATGTGCACTGGTAGGATCTATCTAGTCCTCAATGATCTCGCTACCCTTGCTGATTTCTGCTCAGGCCACGCTGGTGAACCCAAGATTCCCTCCTTCCCAGGCCAATCTGAATTCAAAGGCACAGTCTACCACGGTAGCCAACATCAAGACGCCTCCCTCTCCGGTGACGTAACAGGTAAGAAAGTGATTGTTGTCGGCACCGGCAACTCAGGCCACGACATCGCCCAAAACTTTTACGAGAACGGCGCCGATGTCACCATGCTCCAACGCCGTGGCACATATGTCATCTCCGCAAAGACAGGTCTTTTCATGCTCCACGAGGGTCTCTACGATGAAGGAGGACCACCAACAGAAGACGCCGACGTCTACGGCCAAAGCTTACCCATCCCCGTCCAGTTCGCCCTCAACGTTGGTGGAACTAACAGAATCGCCGCTGCCGACAAAGAGAACCTCGACGGCCTGACAAAAGCAGGGTTCAAGATCGATTTTGGCGATGATGGTAGCGGTATTTACCGCAAATATGTCACACGCGGAGGCGGCTACTACATCGATGTCGGCGCATCACAGCTAATCATTGACGGCAAAATCAAGCTTCAGCAGAGTCCCGATGGTATCAAGTGTTTCGAGCCAGATGCACTGGTATTAGCTGATGGGACGAAGATTGAGGCGGATATTGTGGTGCTGGCGACGGGATATGATAACATGGTTACTTCCGCACGGAAAATATTGGGAGATAAGGTCGCCGATAGGTGCAAAGAGGTGTGGGATTTGGATGAAGAGGGAGAAATTAATGCGGTATGTCGCTCGCTCGTACCAATCAATGCTTGGGAATCGAAGCTAATGTACGTCATTTGCAGATGTGGAGACCTAGCGGTCACCCTCATTTTTGGTTCATGGGAGGTAGTCTTGCGCTGTGCAGAATATATTCAAGATTCGTGGCGCTGCAGATCAAAGCTATTGAGGAAGGGATCAACAAGGTGCAGTAGTTTATTTCTGTTGGATGGGGTTTTAGATCTATAGAATTTTTTTGAGTGCACTGTGAAACGACATCAATCATTGCATTGCTGACACTGAAACCGGTCTCAAGATTAAGGAGTAACCCCATTTAAGCACCTCCAGCCCTCTACTTTTGGTGCATATCACGCTTTACCCACTCCGAAAGGCATACAATCATGGACCTTAAACCCCGCATGCTGACCGTATACCAACGGCCCCTTCATCAACAGCGCATGCCGGCTTCAAACGTCTACCTTCAGACGCACCAACCACCTCTACAAACCATATCCCCACCCTTCTCACACTTCCTCACTCAAACGACCCCGTCGCAATCCCTGAATAAATCTCCTCAATCTCCGCCCCCACTCTCTCCCACGACCTCGCCACCCTCCTCATCCACTCCTCCCATTCCTCCTTCCTCTCCTCCATCCTCTCCTCCATCCTCTCCTTCATCTCCCCACCGACCGGATGATCCGCCCAAATGTCCCCATTCCTGGTCCAAATGGCTTCAATCCAGCCCTCCCAATCCTCCGTCGCGAGTCTCTGCTGGACAAGGA
>JASZXT010000788.1:0-11377 GCA_035521555.1 Lecanoromycetidae sp. Uapishka_2 | reverse complement strand
ATACTACTTTTTTTTATAGCGATATCGAATATTAACCGGATCTAGAAGCCTTAGGCTATATATAAGATTATATCTTAAAATAATAATTCCTTCGCCGCGGAAGTATATATATAAATAAGTAAAATTATACTCCCTAATAATACCCTTATCTAGGTACTTTATTATAATATAAAGGATTTCCTTATCTTACTCCCTAATATTAGTTAATAACCTCCTTCTTTATAAATTTATTTATAGCCTTTATTACTATAGCTTCGTCGGCAAATGGAAAACCCGCCCCGGTGACCCTTGGAAGCCTTAGGACGGCCCCTGGAGCCTAGGGCTCTAGGGGCCAGCCTAGGGCTAGCCCGGGGTCACCGTACCAGCTCCTAGGGCTACTATAGCCACTAGGGCTTCCAGGGCTTCCAGGGCTATCGGAGCCACTTGGGCAACGTTAGCTTACAGGGCGTAATTGGCTCTCGGGGCTAGCCCCGGGCTGGCTATCAGCTTCCAGGGCCCTTTTGGGGGCCCTAGCTACGCGGGCACATAATGCGCAGTACCAGCTTTTTAGGGGCCGGATTCCAGGGGCTCGCGCCCCGGAAGGTCACGTGATTTACCCCCCAAAAATTTGAAAAATCATGATGTTCCATGATCGACGCCATCAACGGTAGCGACCCCCCGGAACGACCCCCAACGCCAGCGACTTCTAGGGTCGAAATTCGGGCGATTAGGCCTAAATCCTCGCGGGGGTAATGCCTAGGTGATGCGCAATCATGGTGCGCATGGGGTATTGATTGGGTTTGCGTACGGGTGTTGATGGGGTGCATGTACGGGGGCCAGTCATTGCGCACGGGGGCTATGTATTGCGCATGTACGGGCCATTCATAAGGCCATGTATAAGGCCTGTGCATAGGGTATGCATAAGGCCCGTACACGTAATTTGGGGGCGTGTTGGTGGCGCAATTAGTGGCTAATGGCCAGGGGCTCCTGGGGTTCCATTGGGGCCCTGGTCACTTAGTGGCCTGCTAATGACGCTATGTGGTGCCCGGGGCTGGCCCCTGGAGAGGCCATATTCGCCCCGGGAGCCAAAGGGCTGGCTGTCTGGCTATTTGGCTCGGGGGGCCCCTGGAGCCCCGGGCCAGCCCCGGGAGCTAAGGGAAGGGTGTTTCCATTTGGCGACGTTCCTAATAGTAATTAATAGATCTTCCGCCTTTAAGATAATATAAATCTTATTATTATTAGTATTCTACTTTAGGAATAAGGTAATAATAAAGGTACTATACTATATTTCGTCTTTATACTCTAGCTTATTATAGCGCTTTAGACCCTAAGCTTATAAATATATCTTAAGAATATTAAGGCTAATTATAAGAGTATAGTAAGTAGTAAAATATACGCGTATATTATTATATATAGTACCCTCCTTATAAAGCCTTTATATAATAGCTTTATAAGCTTTTATATCTTTCTTAGGTCGCCCGTATAATATTACTAGCTAGTAGTATAAACTTAGAAGGAGAGGTTATAGGAGAAAGGTAGCTAGCTATATCGATAATATATTATTTAAAATATTATTAGTAATCCTAGTAGGCTAATTAACTAAGCGGTAAGGGTATAAGGTAGATTAGGGAGGATATTAATATTTTAGTAGGGTCGGCTAGCTAGTAAAATTTAATAAAAAGGGTTTGGCTATAGTGGCACACCGTATTAGCGTGCCCATCTAGCCGCTTTTGTGAGCTCTCCATAAGGTAGGTTCAGGTCTCTATCAACTTGCGTATTACACCTATTCCTTGATCGACTTGCAACGGCGAAATAAGAATTAAAGTTATAAGATTCCTCCTCGCCATAAGTATCTCCTGCGGTGACTGTGTGTTTACTCAAATGGCTTCGTTACTCAGCGCGAACCCAACGCTATGTTCAAATCCAGGATACTCATTCCACCAAGATCCAAAAACCACAGCAGCTGACATCAAGGAGCACTCTTTCTACCCGTGAGATCTCTCCAATCACATTTCGTTAATCCATGCTAAAGTCATCCAGGTACACCGACAACGGCGGCTCTACTCTCGGCATCACTGGAAATGACTTCGCCATCATTGCTGGCGACACCCGATCAACATCAGGCTACAGCATCAATTCGCGCTACTCTCCCAAAGTCTACAGAATAGGTGGTGACGATGAAACAGGAGAAGGTGCACACATTGTGCTGTCTGTCGTGGGTTTTGCGGCAGATGGAACAGCTCTCAGGGAACGCCTAAATGCAATCGTCAAGATGTACAAGTACCAACACGGCAAGAGGATGTCCGTCAAGGCATGTGCACAACGTCTAGCAACCATACTTTACGGCAAAAGATTCTTTCCATACTATTGCACCGCAATCCTGGGAGGATTAGACGAGGAAGGCAAAGGCGCACTGTATAGCTACGATCCTGTGGGATCATACGAGAGAGAGCAGTGCAGAGCAGCTGGGGCAGCAGCGAGCTTGATAATGCCGTTCTTGGACAACCAAGTCAATTTCAAAAACCAATATCTACCAGGGACTGGAGAGGGACATGATTTGCAGCCAAGACAGGCGGCACCTTTGCCAAGGCATGAGGTGGAACAACTGGTCAGAGATGCGTTCACGAGCGCGACGGAGAGGCATATCGAGGTTGGAGATGGATTACAGATGTTGGTGGTAACAAAGAATGGGATCGAGGAGGCGTTTCATCCGCTGAAAAGGGATTAGTCCTCTTGAAGTTTATTTTGCAAGCAAAAGAATAACGGGGGGAATTTCTAGAATGGTTCATAGCTTATGCATTGAGCATGTTAGCCATACCTCTCTCCCGTTCTGTGGTCTAATGGAAGGTTGGTATACCCATTTCCTCGACGCCATGCTATGTGTAAAGTCATGATACAGAGCTCTCTATATGAGTCATTCCATCATCATTTGCCGCGCTATGCACTGCCCGCTTCCCACGCATTGGCCAGCTCTGTCAAAATCTCTCCTTCATCCGGGAAGCTACTGTTCTCAAGTTGCCATACACTTTACCAGGCGGGCTTCCCAATATCAGACTACCTGCACCCATGACTTAGTATTGTCGTGTTTGTACAAAGGAGGGGCCTTACAGATAGCTTCTCTAGCGATGTGGATATTTTTGAAGGCTCCGAGTATATGAATTGTTTGGTCTGCCAAAACAATTCGTGTTCTCGAACAATTCTCTATTGCAAACTTCGTCTTGCCTAAAATAGTTTAGCAAACCTAAAAATCATAGTTATAGACACAAAAATCGTACCATCTTTGCCCGCTATCCTCCCTATGGCTCTGCCAAGATGCTCGCCGTGTAGCGTTTTCACGTCTTTAACCTCGAATGTCTAAATACCACTTAGAGTTGAAATCATTTCTGTTCAAGTCCAAGATTATGAAGGCACCTCAAGGTATAGATTATCGAGACGCAGTAGTGCGATTGCATCATCCACATCAAACCCCTAAACAACAATTAGATATAAGGCTAGTAACGAAGACCATTTCGGAGAAGACTTACAAGACTAAAGGCCTTGACAAAGTCCTCGCCCTTCTGCAGAGCTCCCGAATCTATCGTGTACTTCGACGTCTTCATTTCGACTGCACGAGAGCGAACGTTCATGCGTACTTGGAGCTTCAGGTGTTCGACAAGCGGAGGGTACATCTTGGGCCATGCGGTCGTGAGGGGTGTCATACGGTGAGGAGGAATAAGAACCTTCCGCATTTCGGAATTGTGGGACTTTGCTGGGAAATCTTTTGCTGCTGGGAACTTGGGGCGCCCCTCTTCATCTATTTGCATTTCTGTATTGACTATTGGTGAAGGCTTTGAGCCTGGAGCGAGAGGCACAGTTCTAGTCGCATCCACCAGCAAGTCATCGTTTTCATCTGCTGCTTATTAAAATGGGAGTTTCAACGCGCCTGTGGGATCTCACTGTCTTGGGGTAGTTGCGTCGCGTGAGCTTCGGAGAGCTCTTCTGGCCGCCGAAGCAGCGCAGTTGGCGCGGGCATCGGTTCGCTTCCTTAAGCTTATGTGGTAATATATTATTGAGGTGGGAAGATTATTGCTCTTCTAAATCAAAAGTTCGTGTTGGGCTCCCGAGGCTCCTTCGCTGCTTAGCTTTCTTTAGCGAGCTTGGGAAGGCAAAAGCCGGCCTTAGCATTTAGCTCCGACCTGGACTCTCTAGAGACCTCTCGTCATGCATACTTACCTCATTCTCCATTCGCGCTTGGCATAAATACATTTTTGACTTAAGGGAGCTGATGTAGTCTTCTGAAGTGCTTTTGGGGACCCGGAAATGGTTGTCAGGGATTGAAATATCAGCAGTATGGTTTGAGGAGGATGCGCAGTAATGTACAAAAGAAGCTGTACGCTGCTGTCCCGGGCACGCGAGCTGCTTCCTTTGGGACCCCACCAGGAAGGCTTCCTGTTTCTGGACTATTTGCAAAATGTCGCCCGTGGAGAAGTCCATCCGCAGAAGCTGTTTCTGCTTTCAGACGAAAGATAACATCAAACAGAACCCAGAAAGATCTGCCACGGGATTCTCATTGTTGTTCAGTAGAAGCTATCCACCAGCCCGTGCCGTTCCATGGCTCACATAGCCAAGTGGCACAAAGAAGCTCGCTTGGAGGTATGAATTTGCTGTGTCAACAGCAGACAATCCGTCGCACCGCACCATTGCATGGGGTTTTAGGCTTTCATGGCAGAGATATCAGACGATTCTACTCCTGTACACCACAACCACAAGAGCCCGAGAATGGGAGCAGGGGCTCCTCGCATGGACATCAAAGCTCAGTAAAGTCAGACGGCGTCTCTAAAAGAGGCGAGGAAAAGCCGGATGGCCGATTCGTTTCTCCACATCTCCTGAATAGAAATCTGAGGCATCGCTTGCCAGATATTTCCCACATTCAAAGGCCCAGTCGAGAAGAGCTACTAGCAGCTGCGACTGGATTTTGGTCACGGCTAAAGGTACGATTCAAATGGTCTGCGATACGAAGCGCAAGACCATTCAACGCAGATGAGATTGGGGCATTTTTCTCCTGGTTCTTACTAGGGCATGTTCTTTGGATCATCCTGGGGACGACAACGTTTTTCTCTCTTGCTATCCTCGCCGTGAACACAGTCTTCGCCCAAGAAACCCTGGCTCGGTGGGTAGGGAATTACCTTACAAGGTCATCCGGCATCAAGGTAGTTTTTGAATCTGCGATCGTTCCCAAGTGGGGTGACGGTGTCATAACTTTCAAAAACGTGTTCGTTTCGCGGCGCCCAGGTCAGGGCACTGGCAAAGTCAGCAAAGGATCACCATCCACGGAGGCTGCTGCGGCCGCAGCGGCAGCGAGAGCGGAGAGTTCGAATGAACCTGGGAATGCTATACCTCTGGGTACCTATGGAGATGAAGAAGAGGAGGATACGAACTACACGCAATTCGACTTGTCACTTGATACAGTCAATGTCACCCTCTCCTTCACGAAGTGGTTCAACAGCAAAGGCTTGCTGCGGGATGTCGAGATCAAGGGTGTCAGAGGTGTTATTGATAGAACGTCTGTTCACTATAGTGGAGAGTACGTGGATCCCAGGACCTACAGACATGAACACAATCCCGGTGACTTCGAAATCAATTCCTTCAAAATGGAAGATCTTCTAGTAACTATTCATCAACCACACAATTTCCGACCGTTCTCGATTAGCATATTCTCATGCGATCTGCCACAATTGCGCAGACAATGGCTATTCTATGATTTTCTTTCCGCAAAAACAATGTCCGGGTCTTTCGATGAATCACTTTTCACCATCCATCCTCGCCAAATGCATGGCCACGTTGGAAGCCAGGTTGCCAATGGAGTTGAAATTAATGGTCAAGCAAGTCCCTGGAAGAAGCATAGTCGTCTTAGGATTGATGGCCTGAATATAGACCATCTCAATCGTGGAGTCGAGGGGCCTTTCTCCTGGATTCATGAAGGGAATGTGGACATTGTAGCAGACATTATGTTTCCTGCTGATAACGATGAAAGCATTGCAAAAGTGATGTCCGACCTCTACGATAGAATGGAAGCTACTGTAACTTCTAACAATCACCCACAAAGGCAGGATGTGACTACTGGAGAGTCGGCCATCATCAACGACGCCAGCGTACACAAGGAAGCCGAACTGAATGCTTCTGGAAATAGCAACACGTCCGAGGACGACAAGCGCTTCCTCGTACTAGATTTGAGAGTCCATCTAAATGACGTACGTGCCGCCGTACCGATATTTACGAAAGATCTTTCTTATGTGAGGAATGCCATGATTCGGCCCATTGTGGCCTACATGAACTCACGCCATACATTCATTCCAATCAATTGCCGTGTCGTCAAGCGAGCGAGTGAATTCGATGGTAGTTGGACGTTGTACGATAGTGGCTTGCTTAGTGACTTATCCGAAAAGGCTCGTTCTCATACCCATGTTAAGATTCCAAAACTGACAATGTCCAGACTTACGAGGCTTTCGCTAAAGACATTATTGATGATCAAGCCCGACGACGTCGCTTCAAGAAGGTCGGGCTTTGGTCATTGCAATTGGCTGCTCAAGCATTCTTCATGGGTCTGGCTGGTAATCTTGCATAGAGTGTGACCTTTCTGATACTTGCTTTTCCATGAGCGTGGAGCTCTGGGGCATATTGATATGTCATCAACGACGGACTCTATATTGGGTCCCTTGCTACGGAAGATTCAATTGCGGTATGATAGGATCTGTACATAAAGACGGGTGTGGGGTCAATTAAGACCTTCGTTTGCATAGAGGAAGACTTGAATGTCTTCGTCAAGAAGGGCATCTGTAGATAGTAAATACCCAGATATTACCATGCTTAGGGTTCCCATACGTCTAGCGAGACATTCATCAAATCACGACTTCTTGCCCTCTCAACCATCAATCACAATAGCGTCTCGAAAATTATTTTCATTCCTTACAGGGTGACTCTCACTCCTTTGCCAACCCTCTTCATTGTCAGTATATACAATCATCAACATGACATTTGCAATCCCCTCTGCTTCAACCGAAGGCTTTCAGAATGCATACTCTTACGACCAGCATCGCCCATCATACCCTCCGGAAGCCGTAGAGTCCCTTCTCAAGCACTTACAAGTTGATGAATTAAAGGGTGCACGCATCATTGATCTAGCAGCCGGTACTGGCAAATTTACAAAATTGCTTTCCGAAAGAGAAGAGCAGTATGAGATTGTAGCCATTGAACCGCACGAGGGTATGAGGTCGGAGTTGGTGGAGAAGCATTTCCGGGGTGTGAAGGTCTTAGATGGCGTAGCGAGCAGCATGAAGGGGGTGGAAAGCCAATGCATTGATGCTGTTGTTGCTGCTCAGGTAAGCATCAAGTGGCATTCAGAAATTTTCTCTGTGAAAATTTTCTACATTCGGCTTGCGCCTGGGCCACTAATGCAGATACATTGTGTAGGCATTTCATTGGTACGTGTAGAGGAGGGCCATAATTATTCTGTGAATTTTGTGGTGACTTACGAGCGTCAGGTTCGCAAACCAAGGGGCCTTGGAAGAAATCTACAGAGTCCTTATCCCAGGTGGGGTCTTTGCTATGATCTGGAACATTGAAGACTGTTCGTATATTCTTATGATCAACTTATCTCTGCCTGCCTATATATGTTGACACGAAAAAGATAATGCGCCCAAATCCTGGGTATTGACTACCAGCTGGGAACGCAAGCTTAACGATATAATATGGGCGTCCGGCAACGACCATCCTAGATTCAGGCACGAGAAATGGCGGCAAGTTTTCGAGCAGCAACTCGAGAGCACACCTTTGAATATCCAAGCAGCGAACCCGCTGTTCTCATTACCACTTGGAGAAGACTCCGTACGTTTTACGCACTGGCTGACTCGAGACGCCGTGTGGGAAAGGTTCCACACTCTAAGTCAAATTGCTGTGCTAGAAGGGCAAGAGCTGGCAGTAAGTTAATATAATCTGCCTTGATGTTTTGAATTCTCCGACTCATCCCTAGCAAGGACACAAAGAAAAGAGTTTTCGAAGCAATGGACGGGTCAGATGTGGAGACAAACGAGAATGGAGAATTGGCGTTGCACGGACAAACATTCTTCGCTTGGACAACAGCCGTGCCAGGGGCACCGCTGAAAAGCGGTGGGTAGATGCTCAGCAGCCGAAAACCGTCTTGAGATCAATGACGGCTAAATTTACTACCTTTTGCTCAACATCGACGCCGTTACCTTATCGAGTACGGAACATAGACTTGCATGATCTTGATAATTAGTCTGCGGAAATATAGAGCACTGCTCTTCGTCAGCAAGGTCTGAAAAGTTGTCAACGGTAGAAAAAATACCATTGTTTCCCCTCACGAATGCGTCCCTAACATTTTCTGAGTTAGCATCGTTCCTGCAAGCTGTTTCATGAGAGGATTTCAAGGAGTGATCATTGAGCAGACAGAAGCATGTCTTCGGACAGAATGGAAAACAGAGCGAGAACACAAATGCTTCAGAGGTTACGTACCCGTAAGATCTTTTCAATTCGCCGTCCACATACTCTTCTGTCTTCTCCAGAGCGATGTTCATGTAGCCATCCACACTGGACAAAATACCTGCGAAGGAATTGAATTGAGTTAAATGCTCACTTCCCCAAATGCGAAGTTTTTACCTCGATAAACAACAGAGGAATTGAGCTTGACAGTCACGGGAGCACCAATAATTTCACTCAAGAACCCACTAGGGTCTTTGCTGTCATTAGCGCCGTTCTCCATGTTTGTCGGGTTGAGCGTTGTGCTTTAAAGATCTAGGGCAAAGCTGAGATGTAATGTTGATGCTTGATATGCTCTGAGGTCAAATTATGGATTCTCATCATTGGGCCTTCACCAAAGAATTCATTTCTCAATATTCTGCGCTTCACCAGCGAGACCAACTCATATCCAACAAGCGACTCGGCGAGACAGTTGAATTTGTCACGCTAGTTCTAGTTTGTTGAACCGCTTCAAGCGCGACGCGCGGGACCGCACCGAATTACTGCCACTGAAGTGGAGTAATTTATTAGCAAAGCACTCAATTCCTAGCCGCTTCGAACGAGTATAGCTTTCAGTTCGTTGCATCTTTACATAATATGGCTGATTCTGCTTCGCCCAGAAAGCGCTCTTTGTTCAACAAACCTAGCTGGAGTAAACCACAAGCTCTGAGCAATGGGAATGAACTCTTCCACCGCTCAACTCAGACATATGTCGACGTTGCTGCCCAAGCTGAACGTGACAAGCAAAAGAGATTGGCGAGGAAGGAAAGGGAAAAGGCCCGTCGAGCAGAAGATGAGAGAGCTGGGAAGCGGCAACGCATATCATCACCCGACGAAGACGATGAAGACGACAACACAAGCAGTGATGAGAGCAATCATAGGACGGAACACGAGGACACCCAGAATCCTATATCTAAATCACAGCCGAAGCCTCCTGCACATCCCACGACTCTCCCTAAGCCTTTGCATTCACCGAAGTCACTGATCAAGCGTTACGAGGCTGAGTGCGCTGCGAAAAAGATGAAAGAGGAGCAGAACTCGAAGCCGCAGAGCTCGGTCATTATCGATCTGGAGGATGATGAGGATGCATGCGAAGGGTCGGGTATACGCGATACAACAGAGCCTACAGTACTGAAACTACAAAACTCAGCTAATGAGGATGACCAGCCAGCCTCGGACGAGGAGTTTCCAGAGCTAGCGCGCCAGGCAAGGGAGAAGGCTCGGAGGAAAAGACTCGAACAAGACATCGTATCCGTGACTCCAGATCCTTCTACCTCGGGAGGACCTGACGAGTACTCGTACGGACCGCAATCCACGCATCTACCTACACCTCCACCCCCACCACCCGATCCTGTCCTTTCCCTCCTCATTACATCGGCCATACCAAATACAGATTCATTAATTGTCAACCGAAGACTGTCGCAACGTCTGAAGGAAGTGAAGCAGGCATGGGCACAGCGACAGGGCTTTAGTCCCGAATTTATCGACACGATCTTCTTGACTTGGCGAGGAAAGCGGCTTTTCGACGTCACAAGTTGCAAGAGCTTGGGCCTTTCTGTCGATTCTACCGGCAATATTAGGGAGAAGGATAACATTTTCAGTGACATGGATGGAAAAATCCACCTCGAGGTCATGACCGCAGACAGTTTCGAAGCGCACAAAAAGGCAAGGAATCGTGAGGTTATTGGCGAAGAGGAGAAGGAAGAGGAGGCTACGGTGGTAACCAAAAAGGAACCGGGAATCAGGATCATATGCAAGGCAAAGGATTTTAGCGACTTCAAGCTTGTCGTCAAGCCAGTCAGTACGCCCAGCAGATTTCATTGGTGTAATATACTAATGGAATCATAGCATACGGTGATAGCGAAAATACTCAATGCTTTCAAGTCTGTCAACCAGGTCTCCGACAAGGAGGTCTCTTTGTTCTTCGACGGAGACAAGTTGTCGCCACACACGAAGATCGAAGAAACAGAGCTTAGTGATATGGACACACTTGATGTCGTGGTGAGATGATACCCCTGCGTATGTTGAAGGCCCTCGTCCGTAGCATGCTCTTTGAAACTTAGCAATTCTTCTGAATACGACTATGAAAACTTGGTTCCTGCACATTGAACCATCAACTTCTTTTGCGGCCATCCAGAAAGGTTGAGGCTGGCCAATGGTTCTGAACCTGGCCTATCGCTCCTATCCTTTTGGACCCGACGCAGCGACACGTGGAGCAGTAGAGTACATAGAGCAAGCCTGAACAAGCAAGCTCCCTGATGTCGCAAATCGTCGAGGGTTGAGATCAATGTACACAAACCATATTACGCCAAGTTCAAGGTACAGCAATGGTAAAGAGGGGTCGACTGGTACATTGTCCAATTTAGACAATACAACCATATGAAGAATGATAGTGGAAACATTGGGTGACTTGGGTGATACATTGTTACTAGGACGTTCATTAATGACATATCTGAAGTCGACCTCGTATCGCTACATGTACGCAGCATATTTTCTAAATAGTTGCCTGTCCAGACCAGGTTGAGTCGAATACTGTACTCCTCACGGATTACGAAGGTTAGGTCTTGGCAAAATGCGCCAAGCCCCAGCCTCGTCCAGCCTCCTCATTGGCCATCCAACATCATCTCAATACTTTCTTCAGACATTATCCTGCAACATCATCCAAAAATGTCTTGGTTCTCCCCCAATGAACCCCGGCGCACTTCCTCTCACCACCATGACTCCCGTCACGACTCCCACTCCCACCACGACACCCGCTCCCAATCCCACTCGCATCATTCTTCATCCCCAAAACGCCAGTATTACACCACCTCCCGCGGCTACACCAGCTCAGGCACCGGGCGCGCCCGCCCTCGTGATGGCTACGTTAACAAAATGCTGTCGC
>JASZXT010000787.1:0-11455 GCA_035521555.1 Lecanoromycetidae sp. Uapishka_2 | reverse complement strand
GGATGAGGGAGGTAGAGGTGGAGTTGTCAAGGGGGTTGAGGAGATGGGGGATGGGGAGAGAGGTAGGTGATGGGGTACAGCACCTTTGCTAGATTTTAGTGGAGAAGGTTTGGAATGGGTGAAGTCGTCTGGATGAGATTTGCGTGGAGCTCTCGATGCGGTAGGTCAATGTTTTCGTATTCGATCGATTTGTGATTGGCTGCCCATTCACCATGTTGGGATTTTCTGAGTTCTGAAGATGTTGTCACAGTTCATACCCAGTTTAGTGTGACACGCTATTGCCATTTTCAGCTCTTTGGGTTTTTCTTCTCTTCACACCATAGTAGAGCTAGGTCCAAAGCTCATCGCCCTTCACCCTATTGCAAGTATAGCATCATCACCTCTCCACACCTCTTCGCACCTCTTCGCACCTCTTCGCACCCTTGCTTGCGAGAGATCTTCAAATACTCCTTGCCTTTTCAACATCGAGTTGCTGCAATAGTATTATCGCTGGGTTTGCTATTGCCAGCATCACAGATCGCAATTTCGGATCTTTTCGAGGCGCTGTTTAGGTCGTCGCTTTCAATGGGATCTAGCCCGTCTACAACTACTCGCAATCAAGTCTCCGCTAAGCCTTGATTGACATTGCGATTAAGGAAAGAGATGAGTTAATTATTCTGTGAAGCTTGCATCTTCCAAGAGAGATGCATTCACCAAAGTTATCCTCACGTAGTCGCAGAACTTCTTTGATGACAAGCTATATGAGCTTCTACTATAACAGTACTTTTTCCTTCTTACATCATCCTTAAGCATGTATTGATTCGATGGATCTGCTCTTCTTGCGTCTTGGAAAAATACATACGATAATCAATTCCTACATCGACCGTTCCAGCTCCAGTACAGACGTTCTTTACGTTTGTAACCACTCTAACCACTCGACAATCACCATCCACGTCGTTTCACTTGTCTCTACCAATCCCCACTCAATGCCTCATCTCAGGAAGAGCTGAAGTGGTGAATGTACAAGGACTGAAATTCCCAACTCTGGTGCATTCACGAAAGCTGCCTTCACGTACATCCAGCATCTTCAGCCAGGACTACTTAAGCTTCTTCTCTTCTTGTCTTCCTTCCTTACCACATAACCCTCGAGCGGGCATCGCGATCATCTACTCTTTGTGTGTTTTATAAATACATATGTTATCCAATCGATACTTACAGATCGGAATATGTTGCGGTGACAGTGGTGAGGCCTGACATGTCTGCCTTTCTAAAAGTCGTTCACGGTAGAGTATCCAGCAAGAGAACACCAGCCCTAAGGTACATTGGCCTTTCCCGCGAACAACCAGATGCTAAGCGTGGCTTTGGCACAGCTTCAAGAATGTAAGGCGTCGTGGACCTTCACAGAGAACAAGTGACTCTAGCGTAATGTTTGAAGCCATCCTGGTTCCTTGGGATTCATTTGCATATTTTAGAAATGTCGCTTGAAGTGACTCGGTCGCTGGGAGACTACCTGCCTACCTACTCAAAACCCCGTTTGAGGTTTGAATTTGCCAGTGGTACTCATGGACAGCTCTACGATATCGTGACTACGACGAAACAGGGTTTAATTGCATTTGCAAACCCACTCCTCTCGTAGGATTCATCAAAGCTTCCTTAGAGACAGGGTTTAATTGCACTTGCAAACCCGCCTCATATACCACAGACTGAATGCCTTCTCTTTGTGCCGCTTTGAATGGGAGAATTCTTGCTTCCGGAGTACCCCAAGACCATTGCAATTTCACTTTTGAGTTTGAATTGATTCACAATATTCGTTGTGAGAAGAGCGGCAGCAACCTCTTTCAATCTTCTTCTCATTCTCGTTCTTGTCATACAACTCTACAGCGGCTTTGCGCTGCCGAGGTTCTGTGGACACAAGGATGATACTTCATTAGAGAGTGAATTTGGAACGTATTTTCAAGCCCAAAAAATTTTAAACATACAACAGGAAGACATGAATATCCTAATGGTCTACCAAATGATACTACGGGGCTTGGTACCCAAAGCTCTCATGGTGTGAATCTTTTTGCCTTACGAGACTGAGATCTCCCATTCGACAACAGCAGTATCTGCACTAGGATGACGGTGAGTTCAGCCCCAATCGTCTGAATCCAACGACATTATACTGACCGTGCCATAGACACACAGTCAGGCGCGATCGCAATAGAATAATGATAACACGGAATCAAGGCCGCCGTGACGAAGATGACCAATCCATCCGCAACTTCGTCCCAACAATCCCAGAGGAAGACGAGACCCTTCTCACTCAGATTTCCCCACTGTTCAGACTTGACCACCAAACCGTCAAATCCAAGCGCTAGGGTTCTGTCGTGGATGTCACATTGCCATGAGCAAAATTGCCTGACGTTAAGAGTCAGCAGACCAATCAACGTCAGTCCAAAACGTGCCTTCCCGTAACATATGGATTACTTTTCAATGACAATTTCAGAGTACAAGTCTGCTATGACGCATATGTGGGCGACACCCACGCCTATGGAAACGAGAACGGCATGCTCCCCAAGATTCAATCATATCAAGTGACCGTCAACGTTGACTCTCTGAAAAGAATGGGTTATTGCACTAGCACACCTGCCTTTACGAGATGGACCTTGACAATCACTTGCTTCAGAACTGGGTTATTGCACGTCAGGAAACGGCTCTGTTAGCAAGAGGAAACCCTTTCTATCAACGTGGATAAGTACGCTCTTGAGGATAAGCTGGCTTCAGGTAGCCTTTCATGTGGATGTTACAACAATTGGAGTTCTGTACTCACCCGTCGATTTGTCACGATCTACAGGTTCATTCACAAGAGGTCTCTAGCGATATGCCTTGGGCACTATCAATCTCAACATATAATAGCGCTACCACCACCTTCATTAGCAATTAAAAACATTCACCAGCGATGTCGGTACAGCAGAATACTGGCAGGGGAAAGAAGGCATGATTATATATGTGGACATGTACCGAGCCAATACCGACGCAGGTGATCTCGGCTTCCTGGCAAAGATCCAGCGACTAAACGTGCTATTAATCCGATGAATCTCCATGTTCTACCTCATTGCCGACTCAAAGGGTATGGAGGTGATACTAGGATTCGAAGATAATCAAGAGGAAGGATACGCTTTGGACAAAAGTAAGGGCGAGGCTAAGGAGGACGCGGATGATGCGGGGGCACCAAATGATAACATGTCAAAGTTGAAGAAGATCCTCGACACATATCTCGATGATCAAATGCTGGACGATGAATTCGGCTGACCTGCTTCTGTACGGGATGAAAGACATGGGAAAGAGGACCATTGTGAGGTATGTCGCCTCCGTCGAAACCGAAGCTGATGAAGAGATCCTCAACTTTGATGGGACAAGACTTGCTGAGCAAGCTTTGTGAAATGGCACTCCTCAAACCTCAGTTTATCTAATACTAGTCACACTCGGGTAGTGACTGGTCAGAGCTCTTCACCCATCTAGAGCAGGCTGACACGGGTCTCGGATTAAGCTTCCAGGACTTTCGGATTTTTGGTACCTCGTTCAAGTCAGCGAGAGTAGCGCTGTCATAAGGAAAAGCTCGCCAAGACAAAGTTTAGTCTCAAGCATCCATTTTCTCTTGAAGATTTCCTCTTACACCATACTAGTATAGTTCTCATCAGACTCGAGACTAAGATAAAGGAAGTAGAGAGTTGTATAGGAGTACGAGAGGTAAATTCAAAGTCTTAAGCCCTTCCTACCTTATCCTATCATACTAAGTCTTTAAATAGTACTTATAAGGAAAGCTCGAAGTTGCCTACCAAGGAGAGTAAGGCTACAAGCCGAAGCGTAGAGCGATAAGTATTCGCCAACGCCCCGTCGAAGTTGAAGATGTCCGCCTCGCTGTTCAAGAATACTTTGGCGAGCTGGTAAGTTAAAAGTCTTAAACCCTTCCTATTTTACAACACCAGGTCTTGAAGCTACTGTCATAAACGCAATGACCTCATTCCTAAGTCGAGTACTCCGTCAAGGCATACTTTTCACACTAAAAACATCATAGATGGCGAACAAATGGCCTCCTCCTCAAGTTTACCAATCGCCGTATGTAAATCACCCCTCCCCTCGTCCACCATTCCAAACAGTGCTTGAGCCACCAGCACCCTTGGTATCAGGCAGGGAGCACCCTCCTAGAGGCTTGCCTTCTCTCAGTCCATGTAAGTTTACTGCTCTATTCCTACCTTTTCTGATCCATTGTTCTAATACTATTCTTAGCAGGCACTTCCATTACTAGCAGATATAGCGTCGAGCGTCGAATAGCTATAAGATCTAATACATTTTGGACTCCAGCCCAATCTGATATAAAGAGCGATATAGCCGCTACTATCAGTGGCTGTGACAACCTAAAGAAGAGACGTCGGGTACGTAACACAGACCTACTCGTATACGACATAGAAGGGATAGGTAAGAGAACACTAATCAGATATGAACTCAAGATGCATTGCATCAGGCTCGGACATGCACAACATCGAGATTCATCAAGACAAAACCGTCGACATTGTCACTCAGATGCTACAAAAGATGCTAAATATCCCACGAATAAAGCGTTCTTCGAATGTTGACTTTCGTCAAACCGTCGACAGAGCTAGTGGATGCGAAAGGCATCGTTGTCAGAGCTATCGATGAGAGCATGAAGATTCAGGAGAAAGACATGTGCTGGTGTGTTCTCGGCATGATGAGGATTCCTTGCTTGCACGTCATCATCGCCGTCGAAGGATAACTATTTCCGCTCTGAGGATCCCGGCTAGTACCACCAGATCGACCTCGGGTATCGAATCGTTGATCGAGTCATCGTTTTTGGATGCGATGATTTAGAGAATGCGTCCGAGTGTGAAAGAACAAGGTCGCTCATGATTTTGTTGAGTGATCCTCGGGAGATCTTCTCGCCTATCAGCCACAATGGAGTATCGAGCCCGGAGTAAAGCAGGTCACAGCAAGCATTATGCCAGGCAGATGAATGGAGCTCGTCAACAGAGCAGATGGGAATTCTAGAAATGAAGCCTAGAGCAAATAAACGGTCGGCAAGAAAACATCGAAAGCTATGCAAGAAGTAGCAAAGAATCACTTTCAGGGAACTAACACGAATATACTGTGCACACCAACGGTGTCAGTAGCTCTATCCAAGAGCTCTGCAGCACCCTTTTCCACACCAGCTCACCCATCACCTCCCTCTCACCACGACTACATGGTGTTACCCCCCCCCCCCTCAAGGTCACTACAATGTCGCTAGATCATGGTTTCGAACAACAATCACGGTCGTGGAGGTAATGTCAATCCCTACATATTCGATAACCGTGTCGATCATCTACACGTGACAGTAGTCAACAGCTATTTAGTCCCTGACGGACCCATTGAAGGCATTAAGTGGACCGAATGTTGTCCTTGTTACATGCAAGGGCATCGATGCATGGACCGGGACAATTGTCCCATGATCAAGCCATGTGAAACCCAAATAAGTCCATGGCACCTTACAAGACTGCAGTATCCCATCAGCCTGCAGGGTACGGAAGTAAAGACTATTATGTCCACAACCAAATGAAGACCATTATGACCACGATTCAACGCTCTAATCCTGATCAAGGACGATTTGATCAAATTAAACAAGATTTCGAGCTGGGGAAAGGGCAAAACTCCATATCAGAGTCACAGGAAGTCAATCCCATGAGGTTCGTGTGATGTTTCCATGGGCTCTAGTACTACATTTTGCTAATTCGAAACCTTTTGTAAAAGCTCTGCGATTCCCGCCGAAAAGCACTAGACAAGACCATTCAATACTGGACAACAAACTCCTGCGCAGATACGCTGATCATAATATTATTTGTAGTTCACGCTGGCCGATCGGAGAGCTCGCAAAGAATTCAAATTGGGCTCTCGATGACAATGTCCTCCATGACCGCAAAAACAGACGGCCCAGGTATTCCACAGACGGAGACCCAAGGCAGAGTCCCTTCGATGTGAAATTACTTCAAGTATTTCAACAGGCGATTCTTAAGGAATTGCTCACTAAGGGGTTCTCTTGAAGATAAAACAGGCCAGATAATTGAAGGCCCGCTTATTAGCACCTGGGTTCACCCACAAAATTGGCTCAGTCTTCAGTAAACTGGGAATCTACTTAATAAAGCATAGCGCGCCGGGTATCTCAACCTGAAGAGAAGAGGAAGGCGTTGTATGTAGAAGGGCAGAAAATGTGGAGCTACACAGATTACGAGAGCTTGTGTTATACCTAGCTGGCCATTGGCCAAAAGAGATAATCGAGCTTCCTACATAGCGCACATACTGAACCAACGTTGCAAATGGAAAAGGGCGACGACGAACGAGGGCCAAAAGAAGGACGTGAGACTAGAACGGTAATAATTGAGGCTGGACTCGGGATATCTGTCGAAGCATTAGATTGTATGACCGACTGAATCGGCCACGGTCCTGGATCTGCGGGAGTTGTATAGGCATTTACGATTAGTATTGGTAGTAGATAAGTTGAGATGAGATGGTACTCTCACCTTGGACTTTGAAGGATTCGAAAATCACAGAGCGCACGTCTCGCCCCCTGATGTGGCGAAATGGGCGGACGGTGCGGAATTTCGCTCTTGATTTTCATTGATGCCTTTGGTCTCTACAGCAAAATGTATCGAGCTATGTTAGTTATTTATGTTACCATGGCAAGGATGAATTGGAGAAAGCGCAAGCGCCGTGCCAATATCTTACCTCTAGCGTTTGGGCCTCATGCGAGCAGCTTTGCCAATATGACCAAAATGTCACAAATAAGCCTCGCCGCCTTAGACCAGGGACTCATTGTGGATCTTGATGGTACAAGGAGACGTTGTGTGTCGTTACCATGGCATTTAGGGGCGACACGAAACAATAAATGGAAAACTCGGGCTTTGGGTCAGGCGGAGGACTAGATAGGATTCGGACAGTTCAAAGCAATTTGTATTCAAAAAGTAATTTCTGTAGCTCTGAATCACTGAAGCAACAATCAGTGCCCAATGAACGCGAGAGGACTTAGGCCTGGGTCAGCAATTCTTGTCACTCCATCAAACAATTGCAATTGTTTGAGATGATTTTTCTTTACCAAGGCGCAGTCGTCGGCGCCTCACGTTGACAGGGTGACCGGGTCGGTACAGCGCTCGCAACCAAGGACAGCTTAGGCGAGGGATTTCTAACTTGACCTGGATATTCAGTATGCAGTATACAATATGGTATATGACCATGCCATTACTAAGGAGACACACCTCAAGCCTTCAGTGATCTACCGGCATTGGCGATCTCGCTCACTGAAGGCCGCGGCATCATAGGTCCAGATATCAACCACTTGGTCTTTGGATCCCAGCGGAGGTGGCCGGCAGGGATACTGGTGACAGTGATGTTAGCAAAGAAATTGCAACGCGCAGGTCAGTCATTGAAAAAGCAGTTCAAAAGTCAGGGGCCCAGGTTCAACAACATCGGGATCCCAAAATACCCTGCGTGCCAAAAGGTTGAGTTTTCACATTGCGCTCGATGGATTGTGACCATTTTCAACATCTATCGTACACTAGCTTACATAAGCCTTTACCAGCATTGAATGACTATCGTCCAGCGTGATTCATCTCGCTGGCGGAAGGGGGAGGAAGGCCTGGTCCACATGTCATGTACTGATTCTTTGGGTCCCAACGCTTGTGACCACTTGGAATGCTATAAGGAAGAATGTTAGTGAAGAAGACGAAAATACAGCCGAGTGCCGTTAAACTTTTAATTGTGGTCAAAGCCTCTTTTACTGTCACTCCAAGAATAGACAACCCACGGCTGCCTTTAGGATGGCCCTTGGTGGACAACATCGGACCGATCAGGTCTGGAGGGTGTGTCGGATCGCAGGCCCACCACTTTGGTGCACACAGACAGCACCGCTATGGGAAACCTGTACATGCAAGTACGGGTGGGCCAGTGGGACCTGCAGCCATGGCTTTCTCATCATCTTCAAGGCCACGACCCTCAAGATCCCAACCGTTGATATGCGAATCAGGCCGCTGACAAAGGACGCGTCGATTCGAGTAAGACTCGCGGCAGTGACCCCCGGGAAATGTGGCCTTTTCGGCATTCGCAGAATTACAAAGAAAGATGACTTACTCATGCTCAGCCTTTTCTCTCGGCTTACTCTTTTTATCCCCATTGTAGATCCTCAGCTTCTCCAGCATCACGTATCCCCAATAATAGCACGGGCTATTCCCCCGCTCCCATCTGGCCGCTCTTTTTCAAGAAGTTCGCAAGTGACCTGCCTGTCGGCCCATTGACAGCATTCTTGTTGTACTCGACAGAGTGTCCACGCTTCTCCAATTCTAGCAGTTCGGCCGTCATGGACGCCTGGCTCCATTTCTTGCCGGTGCCCGGGATGGTGGATTTATCACTTAAGAGCTTCTTCAGCTTGCGACGGACGGTGGCTGCGTCGTCGTAGCAGGGGACCTCGTTCTTGACTTCTTCAAGGACAATGTCGCGATAGTCGCCTTTGTCGGAAGGAGGCGCTTCTTTCGGTTTGGATTTGGTATTGGGCTTGGGGTCGACGTTCTCCTTGTCGGGAGTCGATTGGGATTTAGGAGAGGGCTTTGTGTAGGGTTCTTTGCGATTGGTGGCAGCGTTGGGGCCGCTGGTGCGGCGGGCAGCTATAGGCATTTTGATTGTTGCGGTGAGTCTCAAGGCACGGTAGGCAATGGGCAGTTAAATGCAAATGAAAGTGGAATATGTGGATTGCTAGGCTCTGTTTATTTTATGCTCACTTCTGGTCGCGTTCAGCCACTTACGTCAGCGTGGTGACGCGAAGTCACGTGATGGCAGAGCCTCAATCAAAGTTTCCACTGTCAAGCGAGCAATTTTCCTGTTCCATAGTACCGTAAACACAAGAGAAAGACAAAACCCATTCATTGGATTAGACTTTGTGTCGAACTTAAAGGTCAAGAATGGGAATTCTGACCTACCTCGCTATTACAGCAAATTTGAAGGCTCATGTACATGTTACAGCTTACACAGGGATTTCCAATCTAGGAGTTACGGCATCGAAGAAATCAAGGTTGGAATTGTTAAAACAAGATCGTGAACACCCATTCGTGATCATTAAGGAGTGAAGCAAACGCAGTCAATTTTCAATTAATTCATTTGGATTTTTTGGCAGGTATACCCTTGAAACCATAATCAGGAGAACACTCCCGGAAAACTACGTGTTCGGTGTTCCTTTGCCTCTTTTTATATCATTAAAATCTAGGGCCAAGTATCTAGGAGATGTGCTGTATCTTTCTTTACCAGCAGGTCTGTTCTTTCGCTTTCAACGAACCTGCAAGGTTTGCGACAACAACTGACATGATCGTCGTGACGTGGAGAGCCACATTATCCACCACTAAAACATATGTCAACTTTGCAAAAAACAATATGCCCAGTTCTCTGCAGGATGTTGCAGGCAATCGTCCGAAGAAAGATTTAGCGTCTGGATTGGGCATGTGAGCTCGATCATCCAAACGTCAGGAATTACGGTATTCAATCCATCTCAGGCCACGCCAAGGTAATCCGATTTGTTAAGCCAACGTGTACCCCGTCTTCTACTGCGGAAGACTTCTCGTGTGTTCTCGTAAGTCGGCGGTTGTATGTCTTCAATACGAGAATGAGATTGTTTGCCTTTAGCGATTGCTACTCTTTGCTGTTCTCGTCCTTTCACCGGCATCCAATGGCGCTGGCTGTAGAACGCAAAATGTATTTATCACACGTTCTTTCCGTCTTTGTCTCAAATCTTCGCAGCAGCCATCTTTGACACTACCTAACTTTCTAGAGCCTCAATTTTGGAAAAATCTTTGCTCAAACAGTGCCCACAATTCGTCATTGCGCATGAACAATAGTACATAGCATAGTGATCCACTTCTAACGTTACATTTCATCACGATGTCGAACTCGGGTACCTCCGCCAGCACGAATGCTCGGAAGAGTGCACTTTTAGCAATCCAGGATTACATTGAGCATGGGTTCCGGCCTAAATCGATCCTTCGAGAAGCAGTGCAAGTGCCAGGTCATAGGGATGTTCCGGGGCAAGGCTACACGTACACGTCAGGGAACCAAAGGCTTGCCTCTATTGGGGTGAGCCTGATCTATCAGTTTCTTGCAGAGGACGTGGATTGGGATGAGGCCCTCATGAATGGTAAGAAAAAAAGCCTTTGTTCCAGGCATGTGGGCTGACAACGTTTTAGATCTTCCAGAGCCTCGATCATATGTTGCTCAGACATGGGACGTTGGTGCAACGATGGATGAACTTGACCTCGATGGTGCTATCAAGGCCATCAATAATGCAGGGGCTTTCCCACTACAAAGCGAAATCACTCAGGAGATCAGGATCACCACCGTGATGGCTGTTTTAGGAGCTGTATTCCTGAGTGATTGTTACGGCAATGCAAAGCAAGTTTGTCATCTCTTCGTAACAAAGGGTGAAGCACGAATGACGTAGACGTAAAAGGCTCATACTTGGTGCGTTTCTGTCGAAATCATAGTCTGCTGAATAGCAGCCACATTCTTTTTAATCTTTCTAGCGAATACCGAGAAAACCTTCAGGCAAAGAAACATCGAAAGTCAGAACATTGACTAAACCCCAATCTGCAAAACTTCTCCAGACATTCCGCCATGCAATCAATGAGACTTAGCGACTGTATTTAGCTACTGTCGATGTATGTCGAATCCCATATCTACTAATTTAGACATCTCCGGTGAATGCTTAGTTTTGAATCCATGCATATGGCGGCAGGAGAGATCTGACAACCATATTGAACGGAAAGTTTAGCCTAATCCATGTTCAGAACGTTTTGCGGGTATTCCTCCAGCAAACACTCGAAGCCTATTACTAGAGCTAGCAGGGTACGCTGCACCGAACAAAAAATTGGGGTATCTCTGCGTTGCATCTGAATCACGAGATTGGGCTCCTCCGAGCTTGAACCCAGAAACAAATGGAAGCTAACGGGGACCGTAAGTGCCAGTTCGTCCGCATCAGAGCTCACCAGGGGAACAGTATCTCCTGCTCGAAGAAAGCAAAAGCAGGACTCATTTCAAATGATTGTGGTGATCCATCGATGCAACTAGGTGTACCAATCAGTATTTAAATATCCATCTCCACAACATGCCAAAGGAAACAGAGGTGGTATATCGTGAATTTCTGGAGATACATAGTTCAAAGTACGCTATTTCCACCCAGGGTACTATAGTAGATACACTGTCGAATGGAAGTATGCAGGACCTCGAGGATCCGATCATGAATATCATCCATGAAACACATAGTGTCTAGACCATCACACCAGCAAAAAAGATTCAACAACCTGCAAATACGACGCCGAAGCCCTTTGATTGACTATCGCCTACCAAACTAATCTCCACAAAATCATTCCCATACCCCTATTCCCAAGCCTAAACCGCATCAACACCCACACAC
>JASZXT010000786.1:0-11456 GCA_035521555.1 Lecanoromycetidae sp. Uapishka_2 | reverse complement strand
GATGAGGAGAGGAGAGAGGAGGCGGAGAGGGACTGGGAGGAGGTCAAGGGTTTGCTGAGGAGGTGGGAGGGTGTAGCTGGTGTGGAAGAGGTTGATGGTGAATGTCGGAGAATCATGGGAAGAAATTGAACACCGTTAACATGTTAATTTTGGGGACGTGACTTTCGTTCTTTTCTCTCATGCTCTAGAACACACCTGTCCTTCATTAGCTCTAATTTTGCAACAGAGTGCAAGACATGATGCGCCGTTCATGCGTCTATTTTTAATATAGCTGGATGTCGTCAAAGTCATCGACTCGTTATTTCGTGTATGACGTTTTTCAAATAAGTGCTTCCCACCCTTGGGCCGTCCAGGGAGCCATCGCGACAGCTCTTTGAGCATCGTCAAGCCTACTCGTTCCAGCATACGCCTTGGCGAGCTCAATTGCATCTAAAGTACCTCGTGGTGGAGCGGCCTTCGTCGCCGTAAGCACTGCTATCTCTGCTGGATAAGCCTCCTCGGAGAACCCAGCGAACTGGGACCAGCCATGCGGTTTGAATGGTGCTAGCATGACTGTCGTGCTTGCCTCGACTAATTGGGATGAGTCTTCGTCATCATCAGAGTATACTGAGGCTATGGCTGTCAGGACCTGGGCCACCTTGCTCTGCTGTTCCACACTCAGGTCATCTCGCGTCCGTAAGCCTTGCAAGTCAGCCGTCACCGCCTCCACAGTATCACGATCATCGTCTAGTATGGCTATAACGCTAAGGAGCATGATGGCCCCTACATGATCTGGGTGGGTTTCGACGCAATTGAATAGCTGCTCCCGGGCAACACTTCGCTCATCGTCGCCGCCCTTGGCCCAGAGTACTTGGGCTAATAAACAGACAAGATCAGGATTGCCCTGGGTCTCCTCCAGGGCGCTTCGGAACATACTGATGGCTTCGTCCATAGTACCTCGGTAGTAGTAGGCTAAGCCAGCCGTCATATGGGCAGAAAGCCTTATTTTCCGGCGTGTTCCTTTCTCTGAGTTACCGCCGTCGGTGAGATTGAGTGCTGTTTCAGCACTGTCTGCTGCGACATCAAGATTATTCTCTGCTAGTTGCACTCGTGCAAGGTCGGCCTTGGCTTGTGCATACTGCAACAGAGTAATTGACGATTCTGAGGTTTCATATTCTGCTTCTAGCGTCGAAGCAATCTGTTCAAGGTTTGCAGCTGCGTCGGCAAAATCACCAGCTCGCTCCGCAAACAATGATAAAAGATGCTGAAAGACAATGTCGGATGCCAATTGAGAGCGCAGCTGGTGTAAAGCGAACAGGGGCTGAAGGACGTCTGCAGTACTGGGGGAAGTGGGAGACGATATGAGATGATCGAAGGTGGACATGGCGTACTGCCGCTTTATCATCGTGGAAGACGAATCTGCGATCTCAAACGCATGGGTGAAAAGACCTCGTGCTTCCTTAGATTCTGCCAAACGGTTGGCCAGTAGCCCTTGCCCGAGCCATGCTTGAGCATAGTCAGGATCGCACGACTGTGCACGGTTGAAAGCTTCACTCGCGAGCTGATAATCCTCTTGGATCAGATACAACGTGCCCAGATTAGTCCATACTCTTGCACTCTTATCGTTGAGGTAAAGACTGCGAATGAAAGAATGCTGCGAGATACTGGGATTCAGATCGGTCGTGGCTATGCCTAGAGAGTTCCAATATTCTGCATTCCCAGATTCAAGCTCAATAGCTCTCTTGAAAGCCTGATACGAAGCTTTGAGATGTCTGAGAGCTCGCTTGCCTGATGCAGCTTTGCCCTCCGGAGCTTGGCATACGTGGGCTCGATGTTCTGTCCAGCCAAGATTGTACCATGCGACCGCTCTGGCGTGGATGTCTGCAGCGCATGCATGGATTGACCGCTTTTGGGCTAAGAGAGCTGCACGAATACTGAGCTTTGAAAACCCGCTAGGGAGGTTGATTTCCTTTAAAGAAGTCTTCAAGTTGTCTATGTCAACTCCGTCGATGTCTGTTAGTGGATTGTACACGTCTGCATCACTGCCTATCTCGAACAGCGACTGCAAGTCCTCTACTGGAAGCCGATCGGCGTGCGCTTCGACATATGTGAATATTGAGCAGGCGTCACCAATCGCTTTCCACAGATTAAAGGCATCACTTCGTTCTTCCACAATTTTTGGTGCAAGACTGATTGCTTCTCTCGCTGTGTCTGCTGCGCGGCCGAAGAATCCAAGCTGGACATTATGCCAGGCATACTCAACGAGACATTGTAAGAGTGCGATGGAGACACCAAATTCAGCTGGTCTTGCTCTCAACACTTCTTGATATCCTGCTATCGCGTCATCGTAATCGCCTAACTCTTTTCTGACGTTAGCAAGCATGTATTCAGAAAACCAATCTGCCTTGATACTGCCATCTTTGGAAGTCACTCCAAGCTTCTGGGCCTGTTCAAACGCTTTGGTGGCAGCAAAGTATCGACCAGAATTGTGGTAACCCTCACCGAGACCGACCCAGCAATGATAATCTGTTGGCGTAGTTCGAAGCGCTGCTTGGAACGACACTATACTGTTCGCATACTCTTGGTTATTGAGCTGGACTACGCCCAAAGCCGCAAAGGGCCAGCTGACTGCCTTTTTCTTCGAGCCTGGAGCTTGTTTGGCCTTTCCACTCTCGATGACTCTCTGAGCTACAACCTCAACATAATCCCATTCGCGCGAATTAGCAAAGGACTTGGCAAGACGCTCGGCAGCTTCGACTTCAGCGGAAGATAATTCAAACGCCTTCTGGAAGCATTTTCGTGCTCGTTTTTTGTCTCTAGCGTAGTCTGAATAATAGATACCCATGCTTGTGTAAGCGGGTGCATAATTCATGTCAACCTGCATAGACGCAAGGAAATACGAGTAAGCACCGTTTTTATCTTTGCTCTTGCGTGCTTTATTGGAGGTATCCTGATTCCAGATACATATTCCAATACGATACAAAGTCTGTGATCGAAGTGACCTTGTCCGCAAATCTGAGCCCTCCATCTCTTGCAAGCAGACCTCAATTTCGTGCAAACCAGATTCGTTGTCTCCTATCATTGCTTTGCACCAAGCTGCCTCTGCCTTAATTCTAGGGTCAGAGCTTCGCTTCAAAGCTTTGCCAAAGAAATCGACGGCTTTGGTATATTCTTCTTCTTCCTCTAGTATCAGGCCAATACCTATCAGTGCAGAAGTTTCCGTAGGTTTCCGCTTCAGGATGCCTTCAAAAAGCTCTGTGGCTTCTGGGTGATGTCGAGGCGCTTGAAAATGCACTAAAGCCGTAGCCAACATGACAGTAACTGCATCAAGGTGGTTTCGGAGGCTGAGGCCAGATATATGGGACTCTTTGGATACGCAAATTAGTCCTTTTCTTGCCATTGCAGCCGCACTTTCATTTTCATCGAGATTGAGATACAACTGCCCCATTAGTCGATGCGCCAATATTGAGGACGTGCTTTCTTCTATGCCTTCGGTCATGAGTATAAGTCGATCTTCTGCTGACATTGATTCAATGACCTCATTGTCCTTAGATTCCCCTTCATCTGAGGTTACCAGCTTCGAAAAAGGAGATATGTCGCTCTGTAGGTAGCCTCGCAGAACTTTACTGAGGCCATCGTCTTGGAAAAATTCAATATACTCTTTGAGAAGACCAGCATCTAATTCAACTATCTCTTCGACGTCGCTCCATTCGAGCTTGATTTGCCACGCCAGAAGAAATGGATGCTTCAGTATCACAAGACCTTCTGCCAGCGTTTTGACCTGTTCCCTTTTCGTTGCCTTCTTAGGAGACGATAGTATAGCAAGCGTGTCATAGGCACGTTGAAGGAGCTTTTCTTCGTACTGACGGCGGATCTCGTCGTCATGGGTCCAATCAATGATAGCACCATATAATTCTTCTAATTGACTGGCTTCCAGGACCTCCCTTTTGACATCTGCAGTGACCTGGTCAATCTTTGCGCCAAGCCGAGTGCGACGTTGTCCAATTTCAGTGTTGATCTTCTCCTTCTCTTCTGCCTCGACGATGTCAGCTATCTTCGCATAAGTAGAGGCTGGCTGAGGAATCGAGCCTTCCAGGAAGTCATGGAGAGGCCGCCCTGGTAGATAGACATCCAATGAACGCTTGAGCTGCGCTCGAGATCCATACTTTTTTGCATCAGCAACGTATTTGGAAATGACTGTTTGACATCGTGTTCTATCATCCTTTTCCATATATATCTCGGCTAGGGAAAGTACCGCGTCATGATATTCATTGAGCTTCTTTCCGGCTTGCCTTTCATAGAGTGTGACAAGTCCTTGCCATGCCAAAAGATCCTTGTTTTTGCTCTTGACTGCAACCTTGTAAGCTGTTTCCGAGGCTTCATACTGCTCTTGCTTGTCATATGCTAAGCCTATGAAGACATTGGCATTATAATTACTCGGGTCTGTTGCAAGCACTGTTTTAGCTTGTTCGACCGCATCGTCATATTTGTGAGCGTCCAATGCAGCTTTCGCAGCTTTGAGTGTGGCCTTTGCGGAAGACATGCTTATTTGGTGAGTGACAAAATGCCCCAGACTCGTACAACAAGCTCACATTGTCTCCGTATGAAATCATTCCGGTAGACAGATGTGTTATGACTTGGAACCTTTTTCAGTCGCGAGTCAATACGTGTGGAGCCCAGATCGCGAGTTCGCGACCGAGGCGACCACGAGGGCGGGAGATCAGCACCCGGGGAGCATGCCCGCGTCTTGGCGTCACTTTTGGGCGATACAATCATCACTCACTCTTCGTAATCGGCTTTTTGCGCCTCCACAGCTTTGATGACTGGGTGCTCCATTAGGGGGGGGCGCGGCTATAAATTGAATTTGGTTAACATGTGTAATACTTTTGTTTCAATCGGACGATGTGAAAACTTTCAGCATTTGCACCTTCCTGAGCGATTCCCTCTCCCCTATCCTACCCACAGTAGCTGCCATACATTCCTTTGAACACCGAAGCTAGTCATGGCACCATTACGTCTCAGGATTGAAGGGCGGACATTTCGTGACTCAGAAAATCGGGAGGTGACTCTACGGGGCATCAACGTCGCTGGTGACGCCAAATTCCCCACTGACCCAGATCTCCCATCGAACAATCCAGATCGATTTTATGAGGGAGACGAGCTGTCATTTGTTGGCAGACCGTTCTCGATAGACGAAGCAAATGAGCACTTTTCCAGATTGAAGAGATGGGGTTACAACCTACTACGTTACATCTTCACCTGGGAAGCAATTGAGCACGCCGGGCCAGGAAAGTACGATGAAGAGTGGGTGCAACATACAATCGAAGTATTGAGATTAGCAAAAGGCTATGGCTTCTATGTCTTCATAGATCCCCATCAGGATGTCTGGTCAAGATTTACAGGTGGATCTGGGGCTCCTATGTGGACGTTGTATGCTATAGGACTTAATCCCCGATCTTTCCCGTCAACCCAAGCTGCTTGGGTACAGAATACCTACCCTGATCCAGCAAAATACCCAAAAATGATATGGGCAACGAATTACACACGGCTGGCGTGCCAAGTTGTTTTCACTTTATTCTTTGGAGGGAAAGAATTTGCGCCAAAAGCCATCATCGATGGTAAAAACATTCAGGATTACCTACAAGACCACTTCGTCAATGCCTGCCGACATCTCGCATTGAGAATAAAAGAAGCAGGCGATATTGAGAACGAAGTGGTCATAGGTTGGGAGAGTGTTAACGAGCCCAACCGAGGCCTCATCGGGTGGCAAGATATCACAGTCATACCTGAAGATCAGAAATTGCAGAAAGGGCCATCGCCGACCGCGTGGCAGGCGATATTAACTGGATCTGGTAGGGCTTGTGAAATGGACACATGGGATTTTGGTGGGCTGGGGCCATACAAATCTGGCTCCGAGCTCGTGGATCCCAAAGGTGATTCTGCCTGGCTTCCTGCGGATTACGACGACTCGAGATATGGCTGGAATCGAGACCCAGGGTGGAAATTAGGAGAGTGTATATGGGCGCAGCATGGAGTTTGGGACCCGTCTAACGACCAAGTGCTGAAAAAGGACTACTTTTCGCGAGATCCTAAATCTGGGAAGAAAATTGACTACGAATACTTCTCCAATTATTATTTCATGCCTTACTATCGGAGACATCGAAAAGCTCTGACAAGTGTACATGAAGATGCTATAATGTTTTGTCAACCTCCGGTCCTCGAGATACCCCCCTCAATCAAGGGTACCGACGATGACGATCCAAATATGGTTTATGCTCCACATTTTTACGACGGTGTGACATTGATGATGAAGAAATGGTAGGTCTACAAAGGTGTGGTGTAAGTTTGTTGGCTCATGCGGAGATTAGGAATCGGTATTGGAATGTCGACGTTTTTGGCATTCTACGCGGAAAGTACCTGTCACCTGCATTTGCTATCAAAGTTGGCGAGACTGCAATACGAAATTGTTTCAGAGACCAGCTGTCCGGTATCAGAAAAGAAGGAATGGAGTATATGGGCAATCATCCTTGCATCTTCACTGAAATTGGTATACCCTACGATATGGACGACAAATACGCTTACAAGACCGGCGACTACTCGAGTCAGTCGTCAGCGATGGACGCAAATCACTTTGCATTAGAGGGTTGTGGCTGCAATGGCTATGCGCTGTGGGTGTATATGGCAACTGTATGTTTTTCGCTTTGCCGAAGTCTTCCAACCTTTGTTGACTCCTCGCAGAATAATCACGAATGGGGTGACCTTTGGAACGGAGAAGATCTTTCCATATACTCGCTTGACGACAAACCACTACCTCTCCATCCGGACCCAAACTCGGAAGTACCAGGTCCGCAATCCCGCAACACCTCTACTGTCTCTGTAGACAAATCCTCGCCTGCATTCTCACAGAGTCGTTCAACTGATCCATCACCTGTCCTCCCAGAAAACCTCAAGCACACTCTCAAGACCCCATCCATATCGTCCAAGCAGTCCAGCACGCCCGCTGAGATCGGAAGCACGCCTGGTTTCCGTGCAGCCGAAGCTTATGTTCGTCCCAGTCCCATCGCCACTGTCGGCAATGTCAGATCGTCAGGCTTCGACTTACGTAATGCCGTCTTCACGTTCTCGCTCGAGTGCAAAACTGCTGCGACGGAAGAAGTCCCGACAGAAGTCTTTTTGCCAGAATTCCACTTTCCACGCGACAGAACCTCAGTCGAAGTCAGCAGCGGCAAATGGACCATCAGTGTCGACGACATGGATGGGGGTCTGATTCAGAGACTGAGATGGTACCACGGGGCAGGCAAACAGAATATGACCGTCAAGGGTGTACAGCGGCGGCAGGGCATGGCGCTGGGAAAGGAAGAAGAAGAAGGCTACTTGGAGCAGTGCAGACAGAAGACTGGTTCATGCGAGATCATGTAGGGCGTGCATTTTGGTTCAGAAGCAAGCGAGCATTTGGCGTCAGGAGACTACCTTTTTGATCGTGATCTAAAACATAGCATCGTCATTCCTATATTGTACAAACTTTGAGCAAAGCGAATGTATCAATGTGATGATCGTGACACCGGTCATTGTCCCCATTCCATTCAAAACACATTATACAAGCTCGCCTATTGCAAGCAAAAGCTCCTCAAGCCATCAACACACATATGCCATCCATCAACCAAAGATTCCTCACTTCCCAAACCCATCTACCCACAACCCCTTCTTCCCCTTCCCAGCATCCTCAACACCATTTCCAACACTCCTAGCCCCTCCTTCGACCCCATTACCAACAGCTTCGAGGGCATCGCCCACAGGCTTGCCAGCGCTACCTGTAACACCTGTGACGGTCTGACCTAGTCCTCGACCAGTGGCACCGACGATGCCGCCGGCTGTTTTTGCGACGCCAGAGACACCGTTGCCGAGCGTACTGGTCACGAAGGTGACGGGGTTGTTGTCGTTGCCTGTCATGATTGCTGTGCTTTGGTTGTCGATTCACGAGTTCGTTACTGTATCAATCGAGACGTTTTTGAACTTAGGGTGTTTCTGGATACGTCAAAGATCATGCGTTATGTCTGTTGGGTGAGTGTAGGCTTGAATGAAGCCAGGAAGGCGTGGGGAATGAAAGTGGTAACACCGAGTTATGGCCGGGTGGCTACAAGCGGCCCGAAGCGGCTATAGCCGGTTAGCGGAAACCAGCAGTACGGAAAAGCTCCGCTGTTTTCACTCCCGAGACTCCCTCAGTCCCTTGACTCCGACTCCGCATGCTTTCAGTAACTAAGGTAGTTTCTCCTCTTTCAGGCGATCTTACTCTTCTGACCTTCCCTCGCTCCATTCCTGTCGGTGGTAAAGTCGTTTATCATAAGCACGCTAAATAAGCTGATATTTCTTTTCAACTTAGTAATTTACAATGGCGTGCCCAACCCGCTGCTTTTGCTTTTTCCTTTGTTATTTTCTGTCTCCTTATATAAATTGTTTGCCGCGAATATATCTTCATTGAACGAAGGAAAGTAAGAGAAACAGGAATTCATGATGAATTTATATCCCTCAGTCTTGAAGTCCATTTAATTTATACTTGTATAAAGCACTATTCAATTGCCGAAACTACTCTTGCTGTCTCCTTGTTCTGCTTCTACAATTGCAATGTCATCCCTTGATCGGGATATACCCTCTGCAGACTCACCTCGTTCTAGCTCTACGTCAGAGAAATCTCTAGGACGAGCTGTCTCGATTCCCGGGCAAGCAAGAATTCGTGAAGACCCAGAGAAGGATGCAAAACCAGAATCATTCCCTGCTGCACTAACGACAATTCCCTCAAGAGCTGCTACCTCAATCCGGACCACAGGAACCAACAATCCCGATTTTGAGGTCGATTGGGATGACGAAGATGACCCTACGAATCCGCGGAACTGGCCTGTCTGGTACAAGGGCTTGACAATCTTCTTCATCTCGTGGTCAACATGGTGCGTAGCCGTCTATTCCACGTCTTATACCACAGGTATAGCGCAAATGCAAAGAGATTTTCGTATAACCTCGGAACCAATTGTCACATTAGGGGTAACATCGTACCGTAAGCAGGGATAGCTTGCACAAATCTCTACGACTGCTGATAGATTGTGTAGTCCTTGGTCTCGCTGTTGGGTCGATGGTCGTTGCGCCACTCTCGGAAATGTATGGACGACGGCCTATATATATCGTTGCTATGTTTATCTTTACCATCCTGTATATTCCTTGCGCGCTCGCTACGTCCTTAGCAGAAGTCATCATTGTTCGGTTCTTCGCCGCAGTAGCTGGCAGTGCGATGGTAGCCAATTCACCTGGTTCTGTCAGTGATATTGTAACGGATGAGTATCGAGCACTTGCATTCTCGATATGGGCTATAGGCCCGCTTAACGGGCCAACTTTTGGGCCCCTTATTGGGGGCTTCTCAACTCAGTATTCATTTCCCTCCTTGAATGACCTAGGCATGCCCTGCTGACTGGCTTCTAGGTACCTAGGCTGGAGATGGACCAATTGGATAGTGATGATCATCTCCGGAATTGCATTTGTCTTCATGTGTATACTCAAAGAGACTTATGCGCCAACGCTCTTGAAAAAGAAAGCTGAGCTTCGGCGTAGAGAATATAACGATGACCGATACTGGTCAAGGTATGACGAGAAGAAGCTCAAGTTCATTCAGATTTTGAAGGTAAATCTAAGCCGGCCGTTCGTTATGATTTTCACTGAGCCGATATGGTAAGCACACATACAGTCTCAATACCCCATATACTAAGAATGACATAGTCTCTTTTGGGATATCTACGTTGGTAAGTCTTTTCTAGCACAAAATCTCCCCATCCAGGACCTTTCGGGGGTTGCGAGACATATTTCAGGAGTAGCCTCTAGATGGCATACCCTTCCAATATGTCTCATCACTCCTGACATATCTTTGACTGGTAATGCTGACGGCGAAGTGGCAAAAGCTACAATCTATGCCATATTGTACCTCTGCTTCGTCGCCTATCCAATCGTCTTCACCGGCATTCGAGGCTGGTCCAATGGAATCACCGGGCTCTCCTTTCTTGGGTTGCTGATAGGCTGCTTTCTTGTCATCGGATCGGAGCCACTGATCCGTCGTATGATAAATGCTCACAAGAAAGACCCTGAGACTGGGAAAGCTCCGCCAGAAGCGATGGTAAGCGTCGTATGTATCGCAGCCGTTTTGGCTCCTATAGGTGAGTTATGGTTTGCGTGGACGTGCGTGCCACCTGTGCATTGGATTTGGCCGATTCTGGCCGGAATACCTTTTGGGGCTGGCAACACATTGGTCTTCATCTATGCTACGAATTATTTAGCTCAGAGCTATGGTGGTATGTTCGCTTCTTTCACGTGTATTGTCTAACTTAGGACACATAGCTGACATAGCGACCGTAGTGTATGCAGCGTCAGCGCTAGCAGGTAATTCGGTCCTTCGATCCATCCTTGGCGGCACACTCCCCCTCGCAGGCCCAGCGATGTACGCGAGACTAGGCCCGCACTGGGCCGGGACGTTGCTTGGTCTCATACAGATCGCGATCATACCAATTCCTGTAGTGTTCTACAAATACGGTGCCAAAATCCGAGTCAAGAGTACGCTCATCAGAACTATGCAAGAAGACAAAGAAAAACTAGAGAGGAAACGAAGAAGTGGCATCACAGTGGCCAGAAGAAATAAAGAAGAGGACGAGATTGTAAAGATCGCTTCTAAGATCGCCCAGCCATAATCCAGCATGCTCTTGAAGGAGCTTCTGTTGATGAAAAGATATGTTACTTGCCTCTACATTAAGAGACAAGGCGCTTCTTCAGCCCAAAATAAATACATGCCTGTCCCATTTCTTATCCTCCTCGGACGATAATCGAGCCACAGAGCCGAAGACAAGAAGACTCCCTGCCCGGCATGGCCGTTGGCTAGCATCAGATCGCAAATTAGAGACGAGCGCAGAGCAAAAAGCATTGTCGATACCGGTCTTGGGGTCAAAGATAAGTACCGGTCGCGGACGCAAGGCGTGCTCGACTTGAGCTTTGGAGTGCGTCCTCTGACCTCACGAAATTACTCCTAATGGCCCCGATTGTGGATTATTGAAAGTATGACTGTATACGATCTTGGCTCTGATTCACATTCAAATCGAAGTGTTCGGTGTTGTCGTTCCTTTCTCGCGATTCATTCTTAATAGCTAGCCTCGTAAATATTTTAATTGGAACGAGAGAGGAAGTACCTAGAAGATGTGGTCGTTGCAGTCTTTTATAGCATGCTGAGGTCTCATATACAAAGGTTCTGTGGTATTTGTGCTGGAAGAGTGCTATATACAAATTTTTCTCACTGGTGCAATCTTCATATATGGATCCTAGATCAATTCACTCTATCTAGTGAGGCGCGAAGCGAGGGTATAGAGTCAGAAAAACGCACCCTAAAACACTACACAACCCCAACAAGCCCAATCGCCAGGCCTCTTGCCCACAAGCCAAGTCAACTTCCAGAC
>JASZXT010000785.1:0-11458 GCA_035521555.1 Lecanoromycetidae sp. Uapishka_2 | reverse complement strand
CAATAATGATGCCTTGGAAGGCTCCTTCGACACCCAACGCAATGCTTCCTAATCTGTGTGAAACACACAGCCTCTTCCTATCCTCGAGATTTACGTCTATGTTATCTTGTGAGGGAAAAGTGAACGTGTCTTTTTCTTAAGTATTGGTATTTCGGAGTTCTGATGTCATGCATATTTGTGAAGATACTGTATTCTGCGAAAGGCCTCAATTCTACACGTTCTAATGCTCGCTGTAGCCGAATTAATGCTTCGTCAAGGCCGTTATCTAGTCAGATTGGCTGGCACAATTCTTCGCTTTTTAAGTATCAGTAGGATATCTCTTACCCAAAACTGAGTAATATCAGTCTATTAGCTATCATCGAAAACTTTATTAGCAGACCGTCTGATCAATGTATTGGAAAAAGCCCCTTTGCTGTTGCTCAGCGTTACCAAAGGCACTGTCCCTATCTCTAATTGATCTCATCCGATGTAATCCTCCTTCGTCTCCACAGCCAAGTCGTCAAACAGAGGCTTGACAGCAAACCAACCACTGAAAGGGAAGCCCAACGTCTTACAAGATCTAGCAAACAAATGACATCAGCTTTAGTTTCCTCTCAAAGAGTCAAGCAATGTCAAGATATACGTACTCAGCAGCTTCCGCAACACGAATATCCTTGACAACTTTCCCTTTCCACCGCTGCTTCTGCCAGAAGAACAGCTTGGCAACGTTTCTCCAGCGATAGGTACCAGAGCACAGTCTCCTCAACGGTGTCAGAAGTCGTCAATAGCCTGATTTTGCAAGATTCTTGCTTTTGTTTCTATTGGTACCTTCGTCGCCTTCACGGACTATCCCTTCGAAGGGCGCGAAGAGAGCGACATCCTGAGAAAAATCCATAAGAAAAAAGACATTTGCATAGCCGAAAGCCGAGATTTGGGAAAGGCTGAAAAGGATCGCCTACATTGTAGGGGTTCAAGACTATTGTTGAGCGCGCAGGAGAGGAGAATTGGACTGCTGAGAAAATCGAGGCTGCGAAGGACTGGGAGATATGTGGGTGCCTGCGAGTCCTCCTGGAGAGGGAGTTTCTGGAGATTGTGAGGCGATTTGGTGTTATATGAGGAGTTAAGAGTTTGTACAATAGTCAGACCTCTCAGACTGGCCATTGAGCATCCATCGAAAGCTTGAATTTCCCATTTCTCAAGTTCTTGAAACAAAAAATCAGGCTCTTTCACACATTGGGCCTGTCTTGGGCGTGAGCTTTATTCATAGACTGAATGTGCATGATAAAGGCCTCCGTTGAAGATGGCCGAGAGCCAGATAGCGATACTAGTGCCCCAGGCGAGCCATCGGCCACTGACAATACAGAACGAGCGACAGGACCGAATGATCTTGTTAGAGACTCGTCGATTCATCTGATGAAAGGCTCCCGAGGCTGTTATTTGTTAGTTCATTCCCAATGCATGGACTTGGTAAGCTGCCAAGCGCACAGCCGCCTCCAAATCTTACGGAGTGATGACATCGGTGATATCAAGGCCAACGCAGACTTCGTAGAACTTCATCTTTAACGAAAGCCACCGAAGCAATGCATTGTGGACAGGTTCGCGACAGAGTTTTGGATAGAGATAAAATCTGTAGACTACTCCTTCCTTTTACCCATTTTGGCCCGGTGCTAGATAATTGTGGATTTGGGCAAAGACTCGAATGACAGGCTTTATAGGGTTGCACCAAGACGAATTCGTTTGAAGAGAAGCAAATAATTTGTTACGGCACAGATGGCTGCTCCATGAAAGGACACGAGTGTACAGACAAGCTACGCCATTCCAAACAATTAAACGTCTCAAAGCAGTACACCCGTTGAGGAGCCATTTGGACTCAACGCCTGGCTTTGAAAGGCCGAGCCTGTGTACACTTACAACCAAAGAGCAATTCCAAAAATGCCAAAAGCTACCAGTGTCAACCCATTGATCATTGTCCACTCGTAGGACAGCGCAGCCGTGCTGGTACCTGTTGCAGCGTGTGATGTGCTTTGCGTCGCAGCCAGTGTAGTACTCTGGACTGGGTTTTGCCCCTTGTTCTGGGATGAAGTCGTTGTCATTGGTGGTCGATTAGTGGCGGCGGTAGTAGTAGCAGCGTTTGAGGCCTCGAGGACGCTACTCTCCGACGCAGCAGCGGCAGCGGCAGCACTGGTGGCTGCCGCCTGGCTGCTCTCCGAAAGATAGATATCGTAGGCCGAAAGAGAGACGTAGTAAGCGGATATGGCACTACTGTACGACGCAGCTGCTGCAGGATTATATGTAGTTGTTGCAGCGGCGTATGCGGTGGGTGTAGCGTAAGTAGTTGGAGCAGCTCCAGAGGTAGTTGCTGCTGCACAGGATCCGCCAGAGTCCGCCGAGCTTGGGCAGCCTTTGAACAAGCAAGTGAAATCACTCCATCCAGTCTTGGCAATGTCTGTGATGGTTGAATAGTCATTCAAGATACCAGCAGCGATTTCCGATGGCAAGGCTGCAATCACAGAGGTAATTGACCCATCCTCAATTTCATTGAAAACGTTGGAAACATCGGTGACAGCGGCCTCCGCAACATTGACGACATCTGTTCCAAGACTATCAAAGAGTTGCAAAACACCTCCGAGTGCTGCTACGGCTTCCTGAGGCAGATTCTGGACCAAGTCTGGCACCTGGCCCTGTTCCAATTGTTGGACAAATTGTTGCGCTTGGCCCTCATCCGTTTCGAGAGTCTGAAAGACACTGCAAGGGATCTGCTCCACGAATCGCGCAATGTTGCTTTTCTTCGAGCCTACAAGGCCTCTGATGATTTGACTAATCGCGCATTGAGCAGAATTCTTCTGAAGGCACAGAATCCATGTGCTACCTAGACTTACATGTACGGACTACCTCCAGCCCTTGCTGCAAGGATAGTAGAGTCTGATTGCGTTGATCTGCCCGTAAAGACCTGTAAGACGCACATTATTAGCACCGTCTTACATGGAGCGCGCATGGAGTGTTTTCAATTAGAAGAGCTTTGTTCCCAAAACCCCCAATTTGCAGAATAGAAAGATGAATTGCCCCGAACATGTACACACCCTGTGCTCTTTGCGGGTCAATCTAGTGGCTTGCACAGCATGTTGCGTAAATATCGCTGCAAAGACTAAGGCAATCTCGATCCCGAGATACATCGTAAGGCGATGCATTAGCTTTTACTCTGTGCCATTATGGATTTCTCGAACTGCAAGGGACTTCACAAATCTTAACATTTTCGATGACCTTCCGAGAACGAGACGGAACTTAAACACAGCACAGCTCTTAGCTCGATAGAGCCTCATCGCAATCGTACAATGTTTCAGAAAAATAGCGTCAGCCAACACGGCTGAGTTGTACGGCTGAGACGGGCAGATGCATAATAGACTGCGCAGCCGGCATCGATAAGTGAGTACCGAACATGGCACTTGCACAAAGAGGGGAATGCCGGTAGCAAGGTGTCAAATGCAGTCAATACAGAGATGATCAGGAGCTCTGTCAGTTTTCAATTCGTTCAACTAATGTCAGGTAGCATGGCTTGTTTTACACATGGTGCAGGCGGCATTAGCTTCAGCCTATCACGTGCCGTTGCGAACGCCATGGTTACATGGCTTGTATGCGTCGGCAAGGCTGAAGGGCTAGAGTGCTGCACGAGCTCCGAGTACGGCTCGTACAACGAACAGCCCTTGAGCTGCTTTTGCATCTACGTCAACCATGACGGCAGCCAGATCACAGGCCTTCACTAGGGAAGCAAGATGGGTGAAGCACCTTGGTACCTCGAGACGGTATCGGTCAAGGCTTCATTGACCAGATGATGTACGAGGTCGCAGCTACATTAGTCCCATGGGCACAAGGCTACGCACAATCAATGCACATAGTAGCGTTACAGACTCTTCATGCAGTCTCATGCAGCCGTCAATTCTTATCAGGTATGGCTTGTGATCGATAAAGCTATCCAGGAAAAGATCTTCGATGGATTCTGGAAATTCCTGAGTGTCCTCTGTGTTGGTACCAGGCTGTATACCGCTCGGTACGAGAGTAGCACGATAATCACTCAACAATTTCACAAGGTAATTTACAAACGGGGGCCAAACGGTGCCACGATTGTGGTACCCCATCGTACGAGTGATTTTGATACCAAGGATTCTGCCGTAAAAGCCGTTACTGATGCTGGCTCGCCTGGAATGAATACTCTGGATAAACATGCATGTTTGCGAGTTCGAGTCCAAATATAGAAGATTGCGCCGCTTTAGCATTGTGTAAACAGTGCGTTTACATGCACCCTTTTTTTAACCTCTTAGGGTGCGACGAGGTGGCGTCAAGGGTCCGGCAAGACACTCTACGAAGTAGGTGGGGGAACAATACGTTGAGAAGGTAGGGAATAAGACAGATGCGTCGACTCAGGAATTGCGGAGGATGACAAACTTCATTTGGGATGCGAAAACAACGTCTTCTTCGTTAGTCTTCTCACGTCATGTCGGCCAAGTCATCACTCGAATCTGAGAGGTATGTGTAATAGATGGTTAGCAACAATCTGCCCGAGCTATGTATCATCGAGGTGAGTTCACGTAAATATTTACGTAGAATAATATGCTAGTTCCTCAGTTGGGGGCTGCTCCCGGGGAGCCGGGCCGCCCGCACCCTAAAAGCGACAAGTCTGTTTCTGATGGGGGCTTAACCGCTTAAATTTGGGTAGCAGTCACGCGACTTGGTGTGTACGGAGTACTTATCTCGGGGGCTGTGTAGCTGGGGTGGACAGAGAGAAAGGGTGCATCCGCACATGCTTGGCTTCCATAATTTCGAAGAACAGGATTGTGACTATTCTAACGTATATCACGAAATGAGTAACCCATTGATATCTGTCATCTTTTTAAAGCCCTGTCTTAAGACAACATAGCCTCATGTGGACGAGAGGGACATTTTTTGGAGGGAACACTGACTGTTTTTAATGAATCCCCAGTGCATGCAATTCATTTGCACTCTAATCCTCGTCTCCTCCACCAACAATATGAACAAGATCCTGGGTGTCCGTGCCGTTGACAATGGTGTTGTCTAGTCGCATTATGGCATCCGCAAGAAAGACACTTCTCGTATGAGATTGGCCGGCGAGAGCGTGGGTACCTATAAGGGTTCAATATATGTTAGAGGCTACCTCGGCGAGGAAAGCCTTTGAGTTGATGAATAATTGGGCGATCTGGCATTTGTTTGAATATTTGGCCCTGGCTTCACTCTGGTTTGCAGAGGAAAAATAGTGTGCTGACGCCGAGAATGTAAGGGCTGGCACAGTTGCGGTGGCGACGAGAAAAGCGTTGAATGAATAATGCATAGTGGGATCTGGTCTGTGGAGCAATGGACATGGAATGCGGATTGAGTCAAAATGGATCTTACTTCGCTTGACCATATGTGTACTTGTGCGCGTAGCTGTGCAAATAGGAGGTCAAGATGCGTCGGATGTCTGGGCATTGTAGGACTTTATAAATCGAATATTTCGGCGGAGTCAGTTTCCCAAGTCTACACCCTAGGAGTGGATATCCTTGGATCAGTTCGGGGATCATTGTGCGTCGCCATGCTACCTTCAAAGGTACATTTTCACGCATCTCAAGCCATTTGACAGCCACAGCCGCAAGTTGTTAGGGTTGATTTGGGAGAAGATTTCCAAGACATGTGATTAGAATGCATGAGTTGTCGCCATTTGGGAGCTACGAGAATCGAATTGACTATGATGACGGCTATGAGAGTGTGATTGTGTAGACTCACCTTAGGGCCCTGTCGGAGGATTAAGGCAGAAAAGTACATGTACAGCTAGAATATTTGTGGCAATTATCTGCGATACTATCAATACTACTGACTATTGTGGTTCCTACGCTTAAAAACGACGTCTTGCGGAAAAGTCTCGTGGACAACGAGCGAGTAGGAATTCACATTAGGAAGGTCCTCGGGCTTTGGAAACGATATATCCCTGAATGACGTGAGCTAGAGCCTTCAATTTCTTTACGTCTTGATCCTGGTGCGAGTAAAGACATATCGCGTACCTTTCTTGCTAATGATTGGTCATCATCTGTCGCAGGAGCATTTCTGCTGACCATCTTTTAACGACACCACGATAGTATGATTTGGCCACTCGCCAGCCATTGGAGCGTATTCTACGTTGGCAGCATCCAACATCGGTTGTGTAGAACAATATAAAGACTGAATGTGATATATGTTTCCCATGGTTGACTTGAGAATATATAGGAGAGATAAGTAGCAAGCATTTACGATGAAGCACATGTATCCCCGGTCAAACATACAATCCCATTCATCCACATCTCAATCAAGCCTATGATCAGCAGTCCCTGTCCCTAGTCCTTCTGACATATCAAGTCATAGTATCCTATTCTTAGGAGGGAGGAGTAATGACATTTGGGTCAGGGAGAGAACCATCGGGACTAGTGATAGTCGTCACGTTCTCTGGAGCAGGCGATGGATTGGGATATGTTACTTCCCCACATGTAGCAGCACAGCCAACAAGATAATTGTCGGGAACTGTAAAGCTCAAATCCTGCATGCCGACGGTATAATATCCGTCTGGGCGCTTGGCGGAATTTGGCATGTTGGTACCTGAAGGGCATCAAATGCTTGTGTTAGTTCAGTCCCATATAAAAACGTACGGACAAAGAAGATGGAGCTCCTGAAGGGATGTGACAATGGATCGCGAAAACTTCATATGCTCGACAGACTCACCAGAACGCGGAGTGTTACATGAGCGTCGCACATAGCCGTTCACTTGAATGTTCCTTTGGGCTGCCCATATTGCGTGACAGTTCTGATCTGTCCAAGCACATGTACTATGAGACAGAATCAATACAATTGTGTGTCAGTAGGGGATAAGGGTCAAACAGACGCTGTATTTCCAGTAGTAGCGCAGATCTGCACTGCCTCAGCACCGCCAAAATTATGATCATATGACAGCGTTGGTGTAATGTTATTATTATTGCCAAACCAGAGAGGAAATTCCTTTTCGATTGCGATACCAAAATCGTTGTCCCATGTCGTAGTATCGATTGTACAACTCTGATTCAGTGTAGTTTGGTATTCGTAGCAAGTGGATGTAGTCTTGCAGTCAATCGCATCACCGGAATTAGCCCAGTTGGTATAAGTAGCCTGACTGGTGACGACGAAAAGATCTGTCCTGTAATAGATCTAAGTAAAGAATCGATTGCGTGAACCCAGAATTACACACCAGCAATGATACTTTCCGGAAAGCAAGTAATTATTATTATTACAAGAGCTGGCGACATAATAGCCTGAGCCATCGGTATACTGGCTCTGGCCAGTGGCATAGCTCGGATCGTTTTGGCAATCTGGAAAATAATTGGCGAATGTTGCACCCTCGTTTCCTGGAATGATACGAGCGATAAGAGATGAGGATCTTTCATCTGACAATGGAATCGCAGAGACAATGACGGTGGTCAGCGCCAGTGCAAAGGAAGAGGAGATGAAGTACATGACTGCGATATTGAAGTACTTGAGGAGGGGGGAGGCAACGTTGACGATGGCCGGTATAAAAGCAGTTCTTATGGAATTTGAGAGTGTAAGAGTGTAGACGTTGACTTCAAAACAATGGACATGCAGTTCTCATATAGTACTACCCAGCATGGTGTGGACGCTCGCGACTCGTCATTGATGATCACCAACAACTCCTGTCAATTGATACACCCGAACCAACAACTCCTGTCTATTGACACACTCGACCACCTCCGCAAATTCTGTCCCCTTCTTGGTATCATGATGAGACGTGTTGGAAGGCGTAAAGTCTTCTTGCTCAACATTTGATGAGATATCCCGAAATTTCACGTCACGTCATACCAAAAGGTGTTGGATGCTAGCGCACAACGAGACATGAAAAGCACTGAGTAGCACGGCGACGTGGCAGATCCTAGCGTGCGTAGCTCTTTCGCTGGAATAGGTCGTAGTTGGAGTAAGCATGGCTCAACAGCAACACCAGGCCATGAAACCGGGTTCTCTGACGTTGTTTTATAAAACTTCATAGCCGAGCTAGCAAAGTGTATTCAATCTTGGGAACTCCTTCGAGCAAGTAAAGTGCGTTCCACATTCTTACTAACGATACTTGTAATCACAAATAAAGGTGCATACGCATTGACTGCTCCCCCTGGAAATTGATGAAACTTACAAGACATTCGAAAACACCGCCTCGAGATCTGTCCATCAGGAGTCGTATCGCTACGCCGTTAGAGTGGTGATGAGCCACACATTTGATGTACAATTACCATTGCTCACCATTTGCAGCTCGACCGGTAGCCGCGTACTGGGGACTAGGTTGTCAGGACGAAGTGCGAAATAAGGATCACCTATTTACAAGCTGCTCTCTGCTCCAACTTCCCAGTCAACTAATGGTCGACATACTTGGACACAGGGCAGTGAGTATGCTTGAATATCTAGGCTTTCGTGTGGTCGAGACTCTTGTGAGGGCAATTTAGCGTATGCAAAACCCAGTTCAATCCCCGGCATTGCTCAGCTCACACTACATACACACTCGTGTCGCGGACAAGTGTTTCATTTACCTAGGATAGTAAGACCAGGTAGATCAGTGTTTTGCTTGAGACTTGTTGGCGATCAGACGCGTTGGTGACTGCTCGTATGGTGGGTGACCTCATAAGTCTAAATGTAATAGTGCATAATTGCGAGAGGGCTGCTGACCGAGGCACACACCGTGGGCTACCAGGGGGCGAGGTACATGGAGGTACAAAGGGTGATATGTTCGGTGACTAGCTAAATTACATAGACTACCTCATGCAGAAATCTTGAGAGTCATAGATGACTAAGCGAGTCTTGGCCCGACAGCGGTTACGCCCTGGAGGGCTGAAAGAAGGCTGATCTAATTGGCTCAAGTATCGCTTATTCGTCTACAAGTGGTTAGATATCAGATAGAGGATTTGTGCGACAAGGGGCCAACCCGGGCTGTGCAAATGCTGTATCTTATCTACTTTACTTAATACGAACTAGTTCGTACGGTACATCTTAGATGTTAGCTTGAAACGCATATCTACCCGGACGTGGGGGCTTCTAGCAACCCCAATCAATGTGCTAACCTTGGTCGAGATACATGCAACATGCAGCATCTGACTTAAAACACTCTGATTGCCCCAAGGGCAACTATCGCACCCACTGTGGGCAGCTTAAGGCGGAGTCAGCACCGCCTCATTCACAACAAACCGTCGGCGATCGACCTCTAGCACAGTGATTCAGGCTGATACCAGCGAATTATATATTTTGCAAGAGGTGCTGCAGGGGGGACTCTCGGCGGGTGCCGCAGGGACCAGACACCACATAACTCAGTGCCCGGCCTCCAGTGCGTCCACTAGCGCCTTGAAGGTGATTTACAGTTGACGTGCCTCTTTTAAGGGGAACCACCCTCGAGAAAGTACGCCGGTATCCTTCCTCTCGCCGCTCCTACTTGACTGCTTCTGAATTTGGGCTGATACGAGAGACGAGTCTCAGATATCTGCATAATTGCGTCTTGATGTTGGAGCCAAGGCAACAAGCACCTTGAACTTATGGTCGATGAGTCTGTGCCATATTGGTTTCGAGATTGATCTTTGAGCGCCGCTGATACGGAAGATGCTCCATTGCGAATGAGCTGCAATACGTAAATTTCAAAAGCTGCGACAACACGGAGTTGCCCGTTTCGGACAATCGTCTGCGGTACCACAGAGCTAAATCGATCGTCATTGGTGTTTTCGCAGCCACATAGGTCGGAGATACCGAGTCCACACAGTGATACCCTTTCTTCCTGATACATGTTGCACTCGGTCGCACGTACATCGTACCACGTGAGTGGCTGAGTATGCTGGCTGTACCGATTCGTGTGTGTGCCCGAATTGGTGCCTTTTGTGTATCTCATCCTGGCGATACGCTTCCCGTGATGACTGATGGTAGGTGGTGAATTCTTTATCGAGGCAGATTTGCGTAAAGAGATCCACCAGCGTACGACGATAATGGCCACAGTCCCGGCTATTGGTCCTATCACTCCGGTAATCGTGGAAATCGTATGTAATTCCAACTTTTCTCGTCCTGAAGCTGCATGAGCCTGTTCCGAAAACGACCCATCTCACCAGAATTTAATCGTAGTGTTTTGCAAAACTGATTTATCAGAGCCATGCCATTTCCATTCACCAAAGACTTTGTCTCAAAGGCTTCCTTACGGGCGTAGCAAGAAACAACGTCCGGACTGAGTAGCCATGCCCGAGCGAAGCGTATAGGTGAGATGAGCAAAGAGCCACCTAGGCTTGATCTTCGCGCCCGGTCAGAGTAAACAGACGACGGTATTTCTAGGTTGAGAGTGGCCATCTGGACATTTTGATCCTTAGAAGAAAATTCCTACGCATCCCGCTCCCCTAATTTATTGGATAAGCAGCAACATGTAAGGCTCATCCAGCACTGTGGTCTCTACAGTGCTCCTAAATCCAAGCTTTCAAGCAGCCCGTCATCTATACTGGCTGTGGGATGGATAACCTCAGCTAAAGTCTTCGCAACTGAATACTCTGATTCGCACGTCCTCGGTACTGAACCCAGACTTCAGCCAAAGTGACTACCCTAAAGCGCGACTTCGCCGTCGTACACCGCGAGAGCGACTGATCATTTACGACAAAGCCGTTTGCCCTGGTCGATAGGTGTTTGTACACCAACAGCATCCTCTGCTAGTCAAAACCCATGCAGTGCTGCTTGCAGCATCTGAAGCCTGGGGTCTCAAGGCTGAGTAGTAAGAATCGAGTTTTCCATGTAGCTACCATAGAATGAAAATTACACCACGTGCTCTGTCTCCCATATTAGCGCGCGTGCCTGGTAGTAATAAGCTGTTGATAGCCTATCGATAGCCTATCAATAGCCTGTTAAAAGCCTACCAATAGCACACCAATTATTATAGTAATAAAACGTCAATAGAATGCACATAACATACCTGAAAAGCTGAAAACCTCTGAGGTTTTCGATCGTGGCCATAAGTCCTTGTCTCCCAAGAAAGGGAACTCGTGGAAATCCGGCACAGCGGCTCACTACCTTATCCCTTGTAGTCCTCCACATCCTCGTTATTTTCTTAGATCAACTTAAGCTGGAGATTTCGAATTATACCTAAAATTACGTGACGTGGACGGGCGCAGGCTAAGCGAGAGTAATCACGCTAGCGTAATATCATGATTCAAAATTTCGACTTGTACCTGATAGTATAATAAGGCTACTATATTGTGTATAGGTACTTGATAGTATGGGAGTGGATACTATCGATATCTCAATATCTATCAACGTAATACTGTTCAAAAGCGGCTATACGATTCGAAATTAGCTTAACTCCCCTAAGGTATTGACACCACAGTTTGTCCAGGTAATTTGGGAAGGGTATTTCGAGTCACGTTCACATTGCGTAGGTTGATTTACTCTACATATTCGAACCTGATCTAAATATGCC
>JASZXT010000784.1:0-10988 GCA_035521555.1 Lecanoromycetidae sp. Uapishka_2 | reverse complement strand
AAGGATTGAGGAGGAGAAGAGGCAGGTTGTCGAGAGGCAGGGGAGGGAGCCTAAGATGACAAGATGGGAGGGTGGTGTGGATGCGGAGGCGACGTTGAGGTTGTTCGATGAGCTGTAACAGCATGTCAAGATTGCATCTTCTCTGATATGATCTGGAAGGCATGAATTTGACGTCTAATGCTATGCATGGGGTATCTTGCGAAAAATCACTAACGCCCAAGTCTCATTCCAGTAATTTCCCTTATGGTACGTCGTTATCCTGTTTTCGTCTTCTGTTATGTTTGTTGCGTTGCTGTAATCGATGAACGAGGAGATCGTGTTCTTAATCCTCGGTTTTTTTTCTACACCATGTGCCGAGTTTCTGTGTTCAATGACCGAAGAAGTGCAAATACGACCTTCAGTCTCCGATGCGAGATGTGAGATACCCAATGTAAGGTGCCCTGAAAGGAGCCATCGTTTGTGTTTCATTGTGCTGCATTGACTTCATCGGCACTAGCAGATGCATTGCCTCATTAATTGCCGAAAACATCATAGTAGTAATCGTCATCCAGTCCTTCTCTACTTGGTACCTCGGGAGCATCACTGGCAAATTGCATGTTCTGGAAGTCAACATTCAGCAATCGAATTTTCAAGCCGTAGTCCTCCACTGTGTTGATCAGCTTCTTGGTCTCTGTAGTGATGGGTTTCTGGTCTAGCAGCAAAAGCAGACCGTCAAGCCATTCGGAAGCGAGGCTAAGAGGCTGCACGTACAGTGTGAGCAATTCAGTCTCTTTCCTGGACGACGAGTGGGTGTTCCTTGCTGTAGAGAGTGAGCCCCACAGTATATTTGGGCTCGAAGTATTTGCGTGGGAGGCTGATGGGTCACGACTGGTTATAGTGATTTTGGTCATTGAAGTCGGGTTTTGGGCCCGGATTGTCGAGGTAGATGAGCTTGCATTGGAATCATGAAGGACTTGAGAGGTTACGGCCCCGACGCTTCCATTTGTTAAGTCGACTCTCTCATGCAAAGATCCTAAGGGTGGAGCGCTGTCGCCGCGGGCTCCGAAATCCCCAAAAAGCAAGTAACGTCTATTGTGGGATAGCTGTACGTAACGATAGGAAACTGGGCCAGACGATCTATGCTTCTCGCTGGTCGTAGGGCCAGCTCCGGCTTTGGGGTCTTCATAATTAGGAAACCAATCCCCTGTGAGTAGACATCTTATGCGCTGTTCCTTTACAAATTGAAACGCCTCTTGGTGAAGCTCGTCCCGCATTTTGCGGAGGTGCTCGCCCCAATTGCCTTCGTATGTCACTTCGAGCAGCTCCATTTGCAACCTCCTTAGGCGTGGCACCTGAAACTCATCGATCTCGGCCAAAATTTTGTCGACATCCTTGTCTCGTGGGGCTCCGCCAACGGTCACTTCTACCAGAATGCGGACAAGCTGGATGATCTTCGTGAAGTCTGCAAGGGTCGCGCCTGTGGCTTGCCATATCCTCACAAAAGCCTTCACCCCAGCAGTGTGGAGTACTGACCACTGTAGGATCATTGGGGTGAAGACTTTGTCAAAATTAGTCCTCGATTCGAAAGCAAAGGGATTCCTTGCATCGTCCACATCTGCCTTATCGACTTCGAAATGCTCATAGAGGATTTCGGTCACAGCGAGGCTTGACCGGGCTATTGGGCATCTTCGCTCGGCTGGCTTTGGAGACTGTTCCAACAGAAGCTTTTGGAAGCCATCTTCATCTTTCTTGACAAAGTTCGCTAAATCAATCATGCCTAGAGAGCCCGTATCTTCAAAGTCATATACTGGACGTTCAGTACCAAACCCTAAGCGTCTCCACTTTTCTTGGTGCTTCAACGTCTTCGTTTCCTCGTCCTCATGCTCTTCCGCTGTGGAAACGAATTTTGGATTGCTGGAGATTTGCATACTCTTTAAAGCAGTTCTATGATCCGATCTGTCCATATCAACTGGCATGTCTCTCCATCGTCGAAGCATTACTTTTGTCAGAGCTTGATACTCTAGAAGAGGATGTGATATATCCTGTATTGCTGTGCTTTGCATGAGCGTATAGACAGATTTGAAGACTCCCAAATCTTGAAGTCGTTTTATGAATCTTGGCCATTCATCTTCTGAGCCATTGGTAATTGCATCTCTCATAAGGGAGTTGATGAGTAGCAGTGCATTAGCACATAACTGATGGTCAGCCGAGGAAAGCCTGCTGACGAGCATCTCGAGGAATTGAGGATAAATAGCAATTGCAGGCTTCAGAGCCCGAAAACCAAATGAATCTGGCTGCGAAATCCTGTTTGACGCTGTGTACGGGTGAGAGACGATGTAGACAAGAATAGACATGGCGCCACGGAGAATGTTGACTAGTGGATGGGTGACTACCAGCTCTACCACCTGATACACACGATCAGTCAATTTCCTAATAACTATCAGAGGTTACCATTACCCTCTCTACCAGGTCCTTGTTGACATATTCCCACCCTTTATCCACTTCCAGTAGTTTTGAGAAAGAAGTCAAGCTGTAAGAGAGGGTGTTCCCCGTCGCGTGGAGTACGAGATATCGGAGCTTCGCCAATCCACCCTCGACAATGAAGACATCAGCGAAGGAGGGGTCCCCGATATTTGACTGCAGCTTGAAGACTGCCATTTTGCGGACAGCGTCCTCATCACTGCCCAAGCGCTCAACAAGCTCTGATACATTGATGCTATCCATTTGACGTTATATCCGGAGACTCTTTACAGTGGACCAGCTAGAAGTCCTATCACCGGAGAGTCTTAGGGAGTAGAGCCTACCATGAAAAGAGCAAGATAGCAAGATAGCTTGGACAAATAATACAGTAATTACTTCGGCTGTCGCGTGAACGCGTTTGTATATCTTCATAAGTCCATTAAATCCGGGTCTAAACCAAATATCTATAAACCCATTTATACCGTAGCCTTCCACCTCTAACACCCTATACTCTCTACCTCATTGTTGCTGGCAAAGAACAAAACACTATTCCGGCCTACTAATTAAGTATACTAGATATCCGGCCTGTTCTCCCGGTACTATCTCAATGTCCGGAGAAAATACTAGACCTAGGCCTGGAAGCCTTATCCATCAACCTTCTTTTTGCATGCCACGAAAAGCAGAGCACTCCATATTAGACCCAAATTCCTTACCCTCTCTCCTCTGCCAAAACCGTCCGGGCGCATGCTCCGACATCATAGACCTATCAGCCAACGAACCCAATGATTCGACACGTTCGCCAGCTTCTTCAACACCTCAGCCTTTTCCTCTTACAAAACTACCACTCGAGCTGCAGCTGAAAGTCCTAAGATTTTGCGTTGTGGCGCCTCTTCCAATTCTTAATCCTTGTCTGGAACCTGATAAGCATGACTTCGTTGCCAACGGAGAAGTTCGGGGCCAAGAGCTAATCAATCCTCAAATTCTCCTTACATGTAAGCTTTATGCTTCGGAAGGTCTGAAGATGGCATACGCTGGCAACAAGTTCTCCTGGACCACCATGTCCCCTGGTTCCTGGCCTCCTGGGCATTACTGCAGCAAGATTCAATCTTTGGTCTTGCGAAGGGTATTCAAACGGGACCCGAGCTTTGTATTCTATACGGCTTGCTGTGCGAAAGATCTGCCATACTTCCCCGGACTGAAGGAAGTCCGAGTCGACTACTATATGGAGCCGTCTCCGAAGAATGAATCCGTGATGGTAGTCCATGAAGAGGTGCAAAATCATTTGAAAATGCAAGTTGATCAGGCTCTACGCCAACAAATTTCGCTCGACCGACTGACCATGATTGGGCTGCCTGTCACTACATACATGCTACTCGCCCTTGAAGAGATGGCACGACTCGTACGCCCTGAAGGCAGGATATCACTTTCGTTTCAGCCAAAGTGGGGTCGGCGTATATATAATTCAGGTCTCTTTAGGGTTCGTAGGGACCCGGATAAAATTTCCATGGCTATCGAAAGTTTGCCCCTTTGGACAGCACAGTGTCGAAAGGAGTGGCCGGAGACTGTAGCTTCTCGTAATACCTCCGGCGCGATTGCAAGGATGGGCGAGATAGCCCACGCGGCCGATGTCTACGTGATGAGTCAGAGAATGGGGTTCGTGATGACCACCCCGAGCCTTGGAAGCCAATCAAATCTGGTAAGCCAAGAATTCGTTGATAAGGTCCTTCGTTCTCTTCTTCTAATACTGAAGGGTGAACAGTGGTCGACGAATCGTCGACTTGACGGCAACTGACCACTCGCATGCGGCAAGAATCGATGCAAATTGTTTTCCTTTTACTTGAGACTTGATTGTCTCGAGCGCTCGCTCCAGCACAGGGGGCACATATTAATGGTGACAGTGCGCGGTTCTGTATTGACACAATTGTAGCTTACCAGTTTCCTAGGCGTGATGTCCCACGCTACCTTCCTCGACACTCTCCTATGAGATTCAGCCTTTCCAACCGTGCAAGCAACGAACAAAACTTTTAAAGCTTGCGTTACAAAGAATCAAAATGCTATTGAACCAAAAGAGATCTCATAAGTGATTCAAAGTCCTGAAGTGATACTCCATGCAATTTACAGTGACGTATTGCGCGGGTCGCAGCTTCCCATATCAACCTTACATGTCTCCTTACCCAATTATCGTTGAGAATTTAAGATCTGCCCAAGTCGCGATAGCTGCAAAAGGGGTAGTGCACCAGCTTGACGTTGATTGTGAACGAGTTTGCTGCACTAATGCACTTTGGCTCTGCCACTTGCTGATCAAGTTAGCGCGTACATGTGGTGACGACCTCCAGGCACTGCCTCGCGAGAGTACCCTCCCAAAACCTGCCTTTCCTACTAAGAAGGCTGCGTACTCATTTTCATCCAAATTGAATGAATCAAACGCGGGAACCAAGGTGGACAGAGCTAGGATTCTCAGGTGGCTAGGTTCTATTGACAGCCATAGATGGCCTGATGAGCGCTGACTTTATTGGACGGGAGAGAAATTTCTCGAGCGGTAAGTGAGCGTTGACATGAAGGGATGAGAACATTTTTCTTATAAATTAGACGATTAAAGAGCGGACTGGAAGTTGACCTGAGGTGACTTTCAAGACACCCAGGTAAGACAGTGCATTGTTCAGATATGCGTCCTATCGAGCCTAAATCACGGAGGCGTTCTCAAAATGAAAATGTCTTCCCTATCTTTTGATTCAGGTGACCAAGACATTTGGTGCTGTCGCATAGATCGAGATTTCTGAGACGGGAACCTTGCGGCCATCTTCCTTGTTGTAAGGTATCGGTGCGAGAAGACCCTCGCTCGGTCCCATTCGGTACCAGCTTACCGTCTCCAGGAAGACTTTCAGGTTTCGCGAGAGCTCTGAGTCGCGTCCGCCAATTGGAGGTACCTGGAGATCAAGAAAATAAGTAGCCAGACCAGCAATCTAAATAATGGGATTAGCAGGAGAGCATTAAAGTTGGCTCTCGGGAGGTTATTACCATTGCCACCGAGAACGAAGTTCCCGAAGCTGTTGGTAGAAATCTTGACAAACCTTTCTTTGCGCATAGCACCTTCTCGCCGGGCGCCCAGATAATACCATAGTGAGCAGGCTCTGTTATATCATCAGTTGTTTGACTGAATGAGGCTACTGTGAACTGGGAGTTCACAGCCCCTGCCACCAAAAGGTCTAGTGCTCCATATTCAGATTCTCTCATGGCAGTGGGTGACGCCATGGGGGATTAGGAAACGTATCTATAGCCTGGCGACCTTCATCTCTATAATTACCTGATGGGAAAATTATCACCGTTGAGAGATAAATAAGATTCGTCATTCGAGCGTAGATCCGATGGAATCGCTCATCGGTTAACTTCGTGCAGTCCCAAGGATCTTTGGTAGTTTGGGCAAGGACTACAACTGCCCTATTCGTCTTATCAACCCTTTGGTTTACTGTTCTTGTAAAAGCCCATGCGATGTCTGCTGTTTTAGGGTGGGCTTAACAACCGTGATCGTAGTAAACTTCGAGACACCATAGTGCATCCCTGCCGCCGAGGACGCTACACAAGATCCATGGGAGCCAGGATCGTCATCGGTCTTGCTTTCTCTGGATATGCAAGGTGCACCGTGAATCCATCTCACTGCCTCCTTGTTGAAATCCTAGGATGGTCAATTTGCAAATTTGGGAAACTTCACGGAGGCTTACGCGGCCGCGGCTCGAGACATCAACCCCATTCCCGATGACATGCAAGTCAGTCTCTTCTGCACCGTTTTTATAGGCACAGGATTTGATCTCTTCGAGCGTGCTCTTGGGGTTCGGGGCCCATGATAGTGCCCTCAAATTCGAAGAAGCCTCTGATTGCTAGTATATGTTTTGATTGGACACGTTTGCCAGCGGCCAATTTTTGGTTCTCATCCGTCCCAAGTCTGATTATGTGCCATGTTGATATTTACGTGAAGCAAGAGATCGATATTCTTGAAGTTAGCCCGCAACTATTGAAATAAGAGACAATTTTCGGATGTTGGGCTCTAATCCACGATCTGCTTACAGTCGGACATTCTTTCACAAATTGAGCAAGCCGAACGTCTTCCATCATAACGACCTAGAATTGTATTCCTGTGAAAGAGATAGGGTCGTTGAGGGCCGAGTATGTCACGCAGAATGTCTCTTGTCTCCAAGTTCTCGGAGGCAGAATAGGAATATCCTGTTGAGTAATAGACAATGTATTCTGTAGCTGCGTTTGCTGGAGTTGTAGTGCTCTGAAACGGCTTGGTGTTGTTCTGCGCTACCGTCGTAATGATGGACAAGGTCAGCGCGACTATGCCAAGGGTTCGATGCCTCAAGCTAAAGAGGCTACTCAAGGGTGGCATTGTTTGACATTTTGTAATTAACTTTTGTTCTTTCGTTGGTGGATAGTCAAACGGATTGCAGGCTATATGTGAGGCCCATGAGCTCCTGGAGCTGTTGGGTGCGTTTAGCCGCTGGGTGATGCCGAGGCTTTGGACTTGTGATTGGACCTTTCTTGTTATTTGCGCCTGGACATAGGACAGAGCTTTGATGCATGCCACAATTCGAGATCAAGAGTATATGTGGATGAGATTTAGAGCCAATTGAGACTAAGCGCAATTATCCACTCCTTGATGCTGTCAAGAATGATAGTCGAGCAGACCAGAATGAGCCGTGCGCGCCGAGAGGCACAATTGCCACTCATAAAGGCGTCCTAGTTTTGATAGTGTGCTGATGATCTATATTTCACAGCATCAGCATAGTGTTAGCTACCCTATGCACGACCTTGGAGCGGGCAGCATTTCACTCAGGAACAATGAATCAAACATTGTGGTCATCTTTGGCTGATTCGGCTAACGGGTATCATTAGGCAATTTGTAGCAATCAGAACCACTCATCACAGCATTCTCCTGGCCCACATACGTTCCCTCTCAGATCTTCTGAACAGTATCACATCTGTCTTATATCTCGATCACCATCACTTGGCCCTGATGTAACTCATCAACCCCCTCTCCCACGCCTCGCACCTAATTGGCATCTCAAGCTGGTAGAACGGGTTCTTCATCACATAGTCGGCATACAGCTCATACACCTTCCTGATTATCGTATCCACATTCGGCTGATGTGGCTCCGTAAACAGCAGAAACTTGGTCCCTGTGTAGGTTTGGAAGCATGTGAGGCGGAAATGGGAGGATTCTAGGACTTCAATGCCAGTGCGATCGCGGGCCCCAATACCCAGCGTGGAAGGCGTGAGGGACTTCGTTATTGCGTGAACTCTGTGGGTAGAAGCTGGTTAGTGAGGCTGCAACGAGATAACGGGTATAAGGCGAACGAAATACCCATGGAATGTGCCGGCAAGGACGAGCAGGTCATTGACAGAGAGTTTGTTGAGGGGGGAATTGAAGTCGCGGTTAAAGACGAGGCCGCCGGCTTTATTAATGATGATGAGGGAGTAGACAACCCTGCGAGAATAAGCCAAGGGTCACGAGCGGTCAAGGATAGGAACGTACATGTTGTGTACTTTATGCTGATTGCTGATGATCTTGTAGCTTTTACAAGAAGGGCTGGTCGCTTGTTTCGAGCATTGGGTAGACTCATTCGGCTGCTCGATAGCCCAGAGCGAATAAGTTCTTGTAAAGCATGGTGCTACGTAAGAAGGCTCTTGATCCCACGATGTAGAGACGTGTATTTGATGTCAGGGAACTTGCATCGTTATTCGTAGATTGGGAGGTTGGTTAGGCTTTCGGTGCACTGGCTCCGCTGGCTGAATCAGCAAAATCGACCAGATCCGCCACCCCACGTGAGCTCCTTGATTATCCATCTGTTGCATTTTGTTACTACAATTCTCCAGGACTATTCTTGCATTCACTGGTCTATATGGAAATAACAGCAAAGCACGCCCTTGATTCGGACTGGTATGGTTCGGAAGTCAAAGTGATGGCTCAATTATGCCGCACTTCGTTCCAATGACGCATTAATTTATTTCCAGCGCCCTACTGCTGGCATCGAAGACTCTATGTCTTCGGCCGATGGGTTGGCAGCGCCCATCAAGACCCAGACTTCCCCGGGCGAGGAATTTCCTGGTGCTACCAGACCACCTGCCGAAAGTATACCGTCTTATGCTCCAAGTAACAAGCTCAGATCCTGCCGTACCTTAGCTAAGGTACTTTTCGTCATCATCTATGCCGAGCGAGCTTAGTCAGGCCAATGGAGCGCCTTGCTAACGGCTGCTCTCTCAACTTCACTTGTTGACTGTTGTGTCCAAAGTGAGATTGGCACTAACATGGAGGAGGAAGTCGGCCACTACGACCCCAATGAAAAGGGTGTAATGTCATCAGCTCAAGATGAAAAACACCACGAAGATGGCGTCGAGGAGGATTCGGAGGATCAGCGGTCTCCCAGGATCGCGTCTCTGACTTCGCTCAGCTGGGTGGTTCTCTGCTCCTCGTTGCTTCTTGCAGAATTGCAAGCAGCCCTCGACAGCACCATAACTGCCAATCTACAGCCAACTATTATCAACACCTTTGGGGAAATCTCAAAGTTTCCCTGGATCAATGTAACCTACTCCTTGGGTATGGGTGGTTCGTGCCTACTATGGTAAGTCTAGCACTCTTCGGATCAGAGAAGAGGCCACCAATCATTTCTGGTAGGGGAAAGATGCTTGCATGTTTTGATAGTAAGGAAATCCTACTTTTTGCCAGATTGCTATTCGCCATCGGCTCCGCTATTACTGCCGCTGCGCCTTCAATGAATGTATTCATCGTTGGCAAGGTGATCACCGGCATTGGGAGCAGTGGCTCTTACATTTCGATAATCAACATAATCACCGCTTTTACATCCCCTCTCGAGCGAGGTCGATATTTTGGGTACATTGGCTTCATCTGGGGACTTGGTACCATGTTAGTTTGCTGCCTCTGTTCAATACTACATTATTGCTAAATAGATGCTCAGACTGGGACCTTGCATCGGAGGCGGCTTCGCCGTCACTGCCGCAGGTTGGCGTTGGAGTTTCTACTTCAATCTGATCCTTGTTGGTGTCACTTTGCCTGTATTTCTGTTCATTCTACCTTCTCGCAAAACTTCAGCATCTCCTCCATATTTCTGGACTCGTGTTCGCCGAATTGATAGTTTTGGGTCTGTGTTATTTGCCGGCGCTCTCTGCTCTGGCATCATGGCTGTATCATTCGGCGGGGCAGTGTATTCCTGGGACAGCGGGGCCATCGTCGGATTGTTCTGCTCCTCAGGCGTCCTGTGGATTGTGTTCGGCATTCAGCAAGCTACCGCTACCTTCACGACGGAGGAAGATCGCGTTCTTCCCATCCACGTTCTGCGCTCATGTGAAATGTGGATCTTGATTATTCAAACTGGCTGCTCCATTGGCATGTTGTTCATTACCATTTTCTACATTCCACTTTACTTCCAATTCGTACGAGGGGAATCGGCAATTCGATCAGCAGTCGACCTTCTTCCATTTCTTTTTACTTCGGTTTCCGCAATGCTAATTTCTGGACGTCTGATAACAAGCTTCGGCTACTACAAGCTTTGGTTCGTTGCAGGCAGTATCCTGGCCTTGGTCATGTCCGTGGGTCTATACACCACCAAGATCGACACCTCTCACGGTCAAATCTACGGCTACCTGATTCTCGGCGGTATTGGGACTGGTCTGTATGCAATGAATGCCGGTCCTATAATGTCAGCAATAGTGGCGAAAGAGCACGTTGCAGATGCAAGCACAGTCTTTGGGTGCGTTGATGTACTTTGTGGTGCTTTTTCGGTAGGAATCACGAATAGCATCTTTATTAACCGAGCGTCGGATAGCATCCAAAGACTTTTGCCAAGCACTCCTAGAGCTATTGTGCAGGAAGCAATCGCTGGTGTTGGAGCTTCTCTGACTGACGAACTTCCGCCGTCACTCAGGATAGCGGTTTTGCAAGCAACGCTGGATGCTCTCAAGGACGCTTGGGTGCAGACGATAGCAACAGCAGCTCTGTCCCTCCTACTCTCCATCTTCCTACGCAACAGGAAACTGAGCGAATTATCATCCTGATAATTCGCTTGTCGATGTCAAGACATCTCTGTTGGACGGGTCGTGATTATAATGACCGGCCGAGGCCTCTCTCGCTCCCATAACAGCTATCACTGGGTTTAAAATTTTCTCATATATCGACTCCTCCGAGGACTCAATGCAATTTTGCTCTAGCAATGCGACACTCTCTGGACACCCGAATGACCTCAAATCAGATCACTCTGTGCTCGGATATAACCAGTTGACCCGCCACCCTTCTCCAAGCTCATCCTCATCGCTCTGATACTTGGGGCGGCTTGATTCGAATACTTCCCATTTGGAGATGACAAAAAATGTCAAGGCATCAACATGATCCTAGATAAAAGGCACAAAGAAGCCACATTACTCAACGTAAAACTTCACCCCTTCTATTCCACCAACCTCCAACTCCGCCTGCTCAGGCGACAAAAGACTCAGATTCCAATCCCTACTTCCCTCCTCAACAAACATATCCTCCCTCACCC
>JASZXT010000783.1:0-11567 GCA_035521555.1 Lecanoromycetidae sp. Uapishka_2 | reverse complement strand
GTTGGGTGAATGGGTTGAAGATGGGGATGCTTGCGTTGTTTGATTGTGGTTCGGGTCTGGCGCTTGCGTTGTGTTTGGGTAAATTGGTGTTTGATAAGGGAGGCAAACTGGTTCGCGGTCATAGCTGGAGAGATTATTGGGTAAACAAATGAGATCAATGGAAGCTGTTATTTTTGCTCATGATGTCGAAGATAGGGGATTTATCGCTTTGAAAAGATCGGAAATCAAGTCCAGATCCTTGGATAAGGCCAAATCCATGCATTAGGGTTGTGATGTCGAAAATGTCAATAGACATATTCGGTTACGCACAAGCGCTGGAGGAACAATTGAGCATGAGAGCACCGCAAATGATTTTCTTCTCCTCGATCTCGGCGGAGAACGATCCAGATACATATCTCTGGAGGATTTCAGTCTGGTCCAGGGAGCAAAAGATTGCCTCGTTACTGCCATAGAAAGATAGTCGACCCTTCCGGATGTAGCTAGCGGGTAATGAAGAACAGGGCGATAACATGGCTATCGCGGCTTGAGCACAATTCAAAATCAGGCATTGCGTTCCGAAATTCTATCAAGTACTTTTGCCGGCCGAAAGAGTTGAAGGGATATGGTACGTCTTCGAGCTGGGATCACTTTGTATGTCGGCGGTTTGGCTGGCATGATGCTTCCACTTTTGCATCAATTTTCAAGCAGTCTCAGTCTGTTCTAGGAATGAGCCAAAGGCAGAGCTGTATGGGTTCCCAGAGCGCAGTTCCTGCGATGGTCAGTACCTGTGATTGAGGGGGTATACAGCAAAAGTAGTGTCGCATAACTGCTCAGTAGATAGGGCTAGTATCGCTAGGCCTTTTATCTAGTACGTATGTCAGAAATAGTTGCGGATGAGAGAGGGAAGTAGTAGGCACAAGTCTTCGTAGTTCTCATCTAATTCTTAGACGTTGGGCGATGAATCGCTACAAGATTACAGCCCAGCATAATACGCCGACGCTATGCAATTAATCCAAAAGCTCATGAATGTAGATGACCCAAACGCCTGCGTTGAACTACGAACTGCTCACACATGGCCGTCTTTGTCTCAGCTCTTTCGAGACTACATCTTACCGGCCTCATTTGCTGGTGATGATACAGAGCACCCCAATTCGCGTAGCTCTTCTCTCTTCCCACTTGGCGTAGCAGGGCTGCTCTTCGTCTGCCTTACCGAATCCGGATCCGCTCCAAGATAACCATCGCTTGAAACATTGTCAGACTCACCTTCAGTAATACCCTCGGGATGGCTTCCTGGAGAAGTTTGAGAGGTTGGTGTTGGTGGCGAGTACTCAATACTTGGGCTTTTCGTCCCGTCGCGAGTGTTTTCTAACTGAGACTCGTCTGAAGGGTTTCGGCGGTGAGTCAAGCTTCGGAGAAGACCATAGCGGGAAGTTGGTCTTGAAGACGAGGGACTTGCGGGCGGTGTGTCAAAGAGAGGAGCATAACGTGACAAGCTTGCTCCGGACTTTTGCATGGAGTTTTGAAGCACATGGGGAAGTTCAAGATAAGTAGCCGATGAACTATGACGGGAGAAAAGGGCGAGGCCCAGACAGAGGAGGATAAGAACGAATTGGAGAATTGCCATGCGCTTCTGAAATAATAGCTCGTCTGCTAAGAGACTCAGCCGCGCGCTGAGAGCAAAGACCTCATGCTGGGACTGTTCGCGTTGGGATGAGAGCTCAAGTACCGTAGATTGCCAAATCTGGTCGTATTGGTGGCGAAAATCACGCAGTTCGGTAAGGACGGTGGTATTAAGGGTCTCGAGAAAAGTGGTGGTTTTGGCTAGTTGGCGTTTTTCGACCTTGGAGAAAGCATCTCGTAGTATGCGGGACTGCTCTTCTATATACTGCAGAGACAGCGTGGAATTCGACTCCAAGAGCTGAAGTCGTTTATGAACGGATTTGAAGAACGATTCTTGGGTCGTAGGATTGGCATTAGGGGGTTGCGTGGAGGACGTTTGGATCTTCGCAATAGAAGTTGATGTCTGATTGGACGTTCTAGCTGTCTCAGACTTGCCCTGATTTACGCCTTTCTCCGAGACACTTGGAAGTAAGGGTATTTCTGCAGACTTGGTATCACTCGTATATGAAGCCGAAATCGTCTGACTAGCAGTATCATTGACAATCCCTCCGGATGACACGATTACTTTCCCGGTGACACTGACCGTCTGATTGGTCGGTAGTGGTGATGTTGGTATAGGTGCAGCTATCGTAGGCTTATCTGTTGGAACACAGAGATCTTCGCTGTCGTTCGATGAACTGAGCAAATCTTCCATCAATTTGGAAAGAGAAGTATTGTAGGTCGTGTCACCGAGGTCAAGCTCGGGAAGTGGTATTGATACAGCATCTGGAGTCTTCGAAGGAGTCTCGACTACCGCAGCTGTTGGAGCAGTATGTAGCCGTTTTGAGGCCTCTTCTCCAGACTGTGTCTGTCGAACTTGCTCTACCAACACCTCTGCGCTGACAACACCGTGTACTTCGTCGATGCTGCCGGCTCCTTCGCCGTCTTCAACATCATTCTCAGACTCGTCATCCGTTCCAGACCGTTTCAGGTCGTGGTTGAATTCTTCCATCATCGTAGTCCCATGAACCCTTAATAGACTCACAGGGCAGTAGTATTCATTACCAAAATGCGTTAAAAATTCAACTCGCAGATACCTTGCCCAAATAAGCGGATTCTGGATAAGAAACGCTTGAACTTCTCGACTGTTGCGCGCCTCAAATGTGCCAAGCTCTTTCCACTTCTCAAGCTTAACGGGATATCGATCCGAGACACTGACACGAAACGTTCGGAACATCGAGCTGAAGAATTCGAAGTTCGCTAGCACAACAGTATCGATCAAGATGTCATCGCATAATTCGACAATGAAAAACTTGTTCTTTACTGAGCAAATGTTGAGTAAGTAGCTGTCCTTGTTCTCAACTAAGACAGCTGTGGAACCTTTGCACTCCGGGTTTGTCTTGAGAACCGTGGCTGCGCAGTCGAAAGACGCGTAGTTTGACCGCTCTTTGCAGGTCTTCCCAGCATCTTTGCCACGTCTGCGGGCGCCAGAGACATCATCTAAGACCTTTTTCTCGCCAGAATCATCCTTCGAAGCAGCATTCCCACTTTCCGGACTATCCTTTGCTGAGATTACCGGTTCTGAAGTTCCAGGATTCACGAAGCCCCCAAAATCGATCTCAATCTCGGTATCTTCGCCCAACGAGTCCAGCGCATTGCTGATTCCGCCAGGCCTACGTCTAGGTTCAGCACCTGCATTTCCTCCCCTTAAGCCCAAACTTTCTGCTGACTGTCCGGCTTTTGCCAGGTTCCTGCTTTTCCACTCTTCAAAAGACAAAAAATTGGTATTATCCAAGGGCGAGTCACTTTCCAACTCTGCAGCTCCATCCTGCGTGACCTCAGCTCTCTTTGTAGTCTCAGAGCCAGTCCATGCCGAGCGAGCCTCGACCGTGCTTGTTACAGTCGACGCCTCCTGGGATATTGTTGACAGGTTCGAGGCCGTTGGCTCGATACTGGCCTGGAGGGTCGGTATCGCTATGGTACCGTTGTCGCTGCTAGGTAGCGAGCTGATTGATTTGTCTGACGTATTGGAACGGTCATCGCTGATTGGCTCGTGCGCCTTTGGTTTACTGGCCCAGCTAGTTGTCAAGCATTGCTGCGGCAGGCTTTGTGTGATATAATTGATACTCCGGGAAGGGCAAGCTGTAGGCCCGCTCGAGGGAGGTGAAATAACGCCATTGGTAACGCTTCCTGTCACCTGTGTAGGTATGCTTGTGGAGGCGAAGGCGAGCAGTAGCAGTAGCGGCGTTGAAGCATGCCTGCGTAGATGGGGCATGGTGTTGGCATGTTTACTACACAGTACAATCGGGCCAGTCAGGGTGGTATTCTCTGTCACATGTTCAGCGCAAAGTGTTGCACAGATTGGAATGTCTGTAATGAATATGGATAAGTTGTTGCCTTCACGGTTCCACCTGTCACTTCCCGCCGGAACATGCCGAAGGATGTCACACGCGGGTATCACCAACGTAAGAGCTGCAACAGAAAAAGAAAGTTGATTACTGAATCTTTTGAGCTAGCAGACTAGGTGACAATGTTGCGTCTCGTAGACACTTTATAAAAGCACTCCAGTCTCCCAGCGCCACCCGCTAAGCCCCAATTGTCCCCATTCTAAACCAGGCCAAGAAAAAGATGGATGCCTCTAAGTATATAAACATAGAATTCAAAATGTCTCAATCAAACGTCGATGAGCTTTTTCTTCTCACTCGCTTTCTGTGCTCCTTCAGCTAAGCCTTCCAGGTCTCCACTCATCTCGCACATGCCACGGAATATGGATCCCTCCTTCGAAATCAATTCCCAAGGCGCGTCGTACTCGATCAGCTTGCCCTTGTCAAGCACAAGTACTTTGTCATAATCAATGATCGTCTGCAAACGATGGGCTATGGTAATGATGGTGCTTTCTTTCACTTCCCTCAGCGTATCCTGGATTTTGGCATCCGTGACGTAGTCTATCGATGCTGTGGCCTCGTCCATAAGCAGGACTCGTGGTGCCTTTAGAAGAGCACGGGCTAGACAGAGAAGCTGACGTTGTCCTTGAGACAAGTTGCTACCCGATTCGGCGACCGGTGAGGACAGATTTGTGAAGACATTGGCATTTTCTCGAGTATTGGTCTTCATTTTGGATAAGTCCAGGTCGTTGCTGTCTTCAGAGTGAGGAGAATCTGGTGGAGTAAGTATGGTCGGTACTATAGGAGTTGCAGAAGATGAACCTGGATTAGAGGACGGGACATCGATGAGCTGCACTCGTCGTAGTGTAGCAAAGATCTCTTCGTCAGTAAAGAGGCTGAAGGGGTCGAGATTGCTACGCACGGTGCCTGTGAATAGAGTCGGATCCTGAGGCACAATGGTGATTGCTTCTCTCAAGTCTTGAAGACCAATCAGGCCAATATCAACATCGTCAATGACGATCTTGCCCGCTTCAGCTTCCAGTCCACGAAACAAGGCAAGAGCCAGCGAGCTTTTGCCAGCACCTGTCCTGCCCACGATCCCAACCCTTTCGCCAGGCTGGATCTTGAAGGTGAGATCTTTCAGGACAGGCTCGAGATCAGAACGATATCGCGTGGTATAGTTCATGAATTGAATCGAGCCCTGGCTGGGCCAATTGCCGTCTGGACGAGCTTCATGAATTATGGCATGTGCTTCCTGCTCCACCTCGATGTACTCCTTGACACGCTCGGCAGAATTCATATTCTGCTCATTCATTGCATAAAGTCGAACCAGCCAGAGGACGTTCTCCGTGAACATGACAGCATACGTGAGAGACAATCCCGCAGAGCCGGCATCGATCGATCCCATGTTCAGTATGACGAAGGTGCCAGCGAAGAATGCGACAAGTGCCCCCGTGAAATCGACGCGCAGAGCAAGCCAGCGGTTTGCAGCCCAGAGATAGATGAACGGCCTATTATGGGTATTGACACGATTTTGATTGTCGCGTATGAACCGAGGCGCGTCGCCATACGCTCGAATTGTCACGATCCCACTCAAGGTTTCTCCAAAATGCTGGTAAAGCGGACTTCGCTGGACAGATTCGAGCCGTTTGAGATCACGGGAGGATCTTACATAAAATTGACCAATTGCGAAGTAGATGATGGTGATGAAGAAGCCTGCAATGAGGAAACCTGGTGTGATGACAGAAATAAGTATGACGATGCTGATCATGGAAAACAAGCAACCGATCAGACCGACAGCGACAGGAGCCACGTCCTGGTCTATGGCTTCAATGTCTTTCGAGAATCTGTTCATGAGCTGACCAAGTGGGGTTGTGTCAAAGAATTGAAGTTTCGCGCGGGTGACAGAATTGAGCAAGCTTCGGTGAATTCTCGAGGACGCTCTCAAAGATCCCCAGAAGATGTAACCTTCTCTCAGGAAAGATACGAGGACGTAAAAAATCGCAAGCAAGGCGTAGATGATCAGGTAGTGCCACGCGTCGACTTTCTCACCAGATGATTCCAAGGTGTTCATCGAAGACGGCGATGCTGAGGAAAGGGGCAAGACCCAGAACGGCGTCCCACTTGAGAAGGAATTCGAGGAAAAGCTAAAACTTCGTAGGTATAACGTATTTGACTCGTTCGGCCCAGAGGTCGCAAGACCTATGCGCTGGATACTTCTGGCATATGCATTTGCCCATATGCGAAGCCAGACATTGGCGGCTACCGAGCCGACTTGCTGCAACGCAAATGCAAAGAATCCGACAACCCAGTAGTGCCACGGCCCCATGGATACAAGGTACATCTGGATGACCTTGACATTAACACTGCCGGTAGCCTTTTCCTCAGTTCTGATGTTGGCACTCTCATGATTCTTGGATGCTGGCTCCTTGGAAGAACCATTTGAATGGCCATTTGTTTCGAGGATATGACCATTCGCATCCTGGTCAGCGACTTTGTCAAGGTGAACGATTGATTGAATTCGCGATTGGATCTGAGAGCCACCTTTTGAGCCTGGTCGAGATTTGAGAAACTCATCTCCCAAGACTCCAGAAGCCATCATCTCCTCAGGAGAGCCCTGGGCTGTGACTTTTCCGTTCGTCAAAGAGACAACGTAGTGCGAATTAGGCACACAAAGCGCAGTGTTGTGCGTGACTAGAATACAGGTTCTACCTAACATCAAGGGTCCACAGATGCATTGCTCGAAAATGTGTTTGGCGGTGTGGGAATCAACAGCACTCAAGCAGTCGTCCAACAAGACATGTCGGGAGTAGGAATAGAGCGCCCTGGCAAGTGATATTCTTTGCTTCTGCCCTCCGGAGAGAGTGATACCCTTCTCGCCAACAAGCGTCGCATCGCCTTTGTCAAGAATTTCAAGATCTCTTTCCAGAGCGCAAGCCGCAATCACGGCCTTGTATCGCGACTCATCAAAGAAAGTGGCGAACAGAATATTCTGCCTGATTGTGTCGTTTGCCAACCATGCCTGCTGCGCACAGTACGCGATGCTCTCGGTGAACCCAGTCTCGGAGTCTTTCTCGAGCTCTTCCCTGCTACCTCCGCCAGGTAGATAGACAGAGCCTCGAACGAGGGTCATCTCTCCAAGTAGGGCCATCAGTAAAGACGTCTTGCCTGATCCAGTGGGTCCAACGATGATGTTGAGACGCCCCACCAGAAAGCGAAGGTCAATGTCAATCATCTGGAAAGCGGTTTTGCTTTCTGCGTTCTGTTCATGTTTTGTCCCCCAAGACAGCGTCGCGTTGTCAAAGCCTATGATTGGGTCTCCGGCTTCATCTTTGCTATCTTGAGATAGTTGCTCATACTTTTCAGTCTCTTCCTCATTCAAAAATTCTTCGACGCGATCTACAGAAACCTTAGACTCCTGCACATGGGCAATCATATCGGCCAATTGATCAAGCGGGTAACGGAGTATTCCGAATAGAGAAAGCGCCGTGAAGGCAACTGATGGTATTAGGGGCCTCTTTTCTACAACGGTATACAAGAGGAATGAAAAGAAGGTGATTAGCAGTGGCACCGAAAACCAGACCGTGGCGGCGAAGGTCCATAGAATATACTTGTTCCGTAGAGCCTTCAATTCTACTGCCCGCTTTTCGCTGATTATCTGTGCGAAACGTTGCTCCCATGCAAAATATTTTATGATCCGAATATTCTGAAGAACCTCGTTCGTTGATTGAATCCGAACATCAGTAGCAGCCATGACTTTCTTTTGCACTTGAGTGAATTGTTTAGCTAGGAAGAGGTTCAACGGCATTACCAAAACCATCATGACGATACTTGCGAGGGCGCTCCATCCCAGTATGCGGTAGAGCAATACGATGCAAAGAACCAATTGCACGGGAGTGCTGCCCCACAGAAAGTGCAAGTAAGCACTGATCTCACTAACCTTGAAAGAGTCGACAGCCATCAAATTGATGATGGTACCAACGTTCACTTGCGAGTCCGTAGATTCCTTATTTTCGGCCTTTGCTTGCTTTGTCGTTTGCTGGTTGCCTTTATTGCTGTCTCCATTCGGCGTCTCCTTGTCGTCTACTTTCTTCTTGTCTCCCCCCAGGATTGTGTCTGTGCCAGCTGCTGCTTTTCTCCGTAAAGCCTTTGCGTAGATTTCTCCCACGATAATGGCGCGTAAGCGAATGCAAATCCTTCGTCCTTTCCATAGCGCTTGGCCGTCTGTGATTGCCTTGATACACGACGATACCGCAAGAAGGATCATGTAGAACCAGGCAGCGTTGACGGGCGTATCCTGAGGATTTTCGACGTACTCCAGAAAGGCCTTGAGCAGAAGGGTCGGAGCAAAAGTGAAGAGACCTGAAGTCATTGCCCAAGCTGCTTGTATGAGGAGATCGCGCTTAAAGTATCTGAGCAAGTGCCATGCCAATTTCGATGTTTTCTTGAGCTGCCTGAAATCCGCAAGAACTGCAGCAGCCTTGTCTCTAGCGGCAAGATTCCATACATCGGAAAGCTCAAATGTTTTCCTGTACCCTTGCCAGACGATGGCGTCTACCCATCCGAAAGTGGCAATGGAAAAGAGATTAGCCAGTGGCTCTTGAGATGGTTCAAGGTCGTCTTCATAATCCAACGCAACAATCTTGTTGCCTTTCCGTGAGGTGAGAGCAATTAACGCAAGGACAGTGGACAAACTGAAGTCCGCGATTGTCAGGTCTTGAGCCAAGTGCGAACCTGGATGTATGATTGCAGATCTGAATAAAAGCACGACCAAGATCCATTGCACCCCGTATAGGAAGGCCGTATGGTACCAAATGTTTGGCAGTCGAGAAAACCTTATTCTTATAGCCAGTAGCCGGATAATTACCAAGGCGAGTATATACCCCCAAGTGACTAGTCCAGCAATAGCAGCGACCGTGCCTTTGTGACCCCAAGCGTTGGATAGCAAAGCAGTCAAGTTGACACCGAGCTCAGCAAGCAACGTCAAGGCCTCAAATGCCACCACCCAGAATTGTCCGCGCGGTCGGCTGATTTCGACCACAGATTCATGGGTATTGCATTTCGTCAGATGCAAAGCTGAGTGAGCACTCTCGTTGTCTTCGCGGACATCTTGAAATTTGTTGGGTTCATCTGGGTCATCCCTGTACCGCTGATTGCTAGCGATTGGTACTTTTGAGTTCCTCCAGTATTCATTATTCTTAACCGTTTTTATCTTCACGGTCCGTTGTATTATCTGTATGGATAGGTAGAGCAAAGAAGCGATACACCCGATCAATGGAATAGCAACTTGTAGGTAGCTAAGCCTTGAGGTCAGCAAGCTCAATATACAGAGTCAGCAGCTTGAGTTAACACGAACTCTCTCTGGAAACAAATTGCGAAATCATCTCGACTCCACACCAGCCCGCCACACTTCCCAAACATGGCTGATCTGTGCGAGTAGTTCGGTCAACACTCATTGAAAAGCAAAATAGTCCATGATCGATACAATGCCCACGACTAAAGTACCACTACGAAAGCGAAGGGGAAGTGGTTCGCTATACGCATCGAGGACCTAGCGATGTCTAAACGACCTTATCATGAAGGAAATCATCTGCATAAGCCTTGCCCAATGGGGAAATAGAATAGGCTCATGCCGGGCGCCGTTTGGCGTGCATGGGCGAGCATGGGGTACCTTAGCTCCTTAGCTCGCTTAAGTACCTGTAGGTACCTTTATTAATGTACTCTACTGAGCTCTAATAAGCTATTGTAGGGAGGTAGAGATGTAGGCTCAGGATATTGGGATGCATCCTCTGCTGGTGGTGTTATAAGTTAATCATAACGAGACACGCTCCAAGTATACAAAAAGGGATACTAGACGGACTCCCAATCCAACGCCCTGCAACGCCCTTCGCTTTATCGACACACTTTCTCAGAGATAAAGCAGCTGCTTCACCCCTGCCTCGCGGTCGAGGCAGCGAACCAAGCTCCGGCCGCGCTTTGAGATGCGCTTCCGTTAGATACTAAAAAGATAAGCGTTCACCAAAAACCATGACAACCCCAGTATCTGCAGATTCCCCAACCGAGCATGCTAGTTTGCTGCTCAATGGTCTCTCATTCTGAACTTTCACATTGTCCTGCAGTGGTGATCTCCTGAAGGAATTTACTCTAGACTGAAGCCCGGTGGCCGAGACGCGAGACTCGAGGCCTCTTTTTCAACAAACGCGCTAGCATGCCATAACGCCCGCGTCCGACACTGACAGCTCTCCGAGAAACCCTAAACGATTGGCTGCAGCGCAATGCGGTGAAGCCCACGAATGAAGCCCACACACATGTCAGTATAGTCCTAATCTGTCGTTTGGATCAAATTCGACCCTCACGAGAACTTCGGCTGCTGCCATTCTGCTCAGTTGTAGTGCCATACCTTGAGTCCTACCATTTGCGTGAAGAACTGACGTGGCAAGCTGCAACGGCAGTAGATACAGTTGAGAGACTAAGCTACGAGCTTCTAATGTTTGTCTACTAAACTAATGATAGCTGTACAATGGCGACAATGAGGTTGCTAACGAAGGGGTCCCTTGTCATGGCAGAAACCTGACTCAGCTTGTAATGATGGAACTCTGAGTCTATCACTTTCAACTGCATAGAACGAAGGAGGTGATGTTGACGGACTCATCCAGGGTTCAGAAGAAGCTGTACAACCTTGTTAGCAACCAATATTCCTACAGTCTGGAGACTAATAGAGCGTGTCATGCATCAGGAAGGCAGTATGCTGTCGGCGGAAAGATGTTTTTTGGGTGTGTATTAGGTCATACAAGTCAGGCTACGTTTGCCCCATTGATGAGGTACCCAGCAAACAGGGCGCTGGAAGGGTGTAAAACGACTGGATCTTAACTTTGGTGTGCAAAAAGAATCCAATGGATTCGGTGTTATGCACAGACTCATAGGAGTGAGCTTGGGAAACAAATTGCCTTCTACGCCAGGTACGCCATCCAGACGAAATCCATGCAAGCAATAAACATTGTTACTGGGCCGGTAACATTCAAGCACTCATGTGAAAATCCGAGAACAGCAACTTGCTTCGCTATCCATGCACATGCCACAATGCAATCACATCTCGTTTCATCACACCAAGCGGAACAAGCTTCATGAAGCACCATCCTTCCCCTCTTTAACCTCTTCGGACTTGACAGGGCTAGCTTTCTTAGAGGCCTCCATCTTCGCAAACAGAGACTGTGGCTTTGCCCTAGATGAAACCTGATCAGTAAATGACTCGATTTGTGAAGAGCATGAGGAAACCCACTTCATGAAATGCTTGCTCTTGTACGCACTCAGCTTCGCCGTACAAGGGCTCATGATCGTGTCTGATGGCGAGACGTATTTCTGATTTGACCTGTTCAAACCGCGTATTAGCTCACTGTACTTAAAGCCCAAGCTCACTACCAAAGAACGTAGAATCAACTTACTTGTCTTCCTCCAACCGGTTCTGCAACACCTGACGGTGATACTCCATGCTCATAGGCTTACTCGCTTCTTTCTCCATTGAGGACTTATCTGACTTTGTCTTTGTAGGTGAAGGAGAGGAGGTATTGACGTCGCGGGTTGCGAGGGGCTTAGTGGGGGATGGGG
>JASZXT010000782.1:0-11569 GCA_035521555.1 Lecanoromycetidae sp. Uapishka_2 | reverse complement strand
ATGCAAATGATTTGGTCAAAGTAATATTGTCCATTACGGTATGACAATCTTGTTTGCCAATGTACATGAAATAGATGAAGAAAGTAAGATCATTCCAGTATCGGCGAGCAGGCTAATATCAACGTTTCAGATATTGAGAATAAGCCATTAGAGATCAGGATCAATATCTCACATAGAACATACAACCTACATTATTTTTTGTTGATAGATTAATAGAAGTGACGAACATCATACTTCAAGCAAAAGAGAAGAACGACAGTCACTTACTATCTCCAGGCTCGACTCCCATAACTCAACTTCCTTCTCCTCTTCTGACCTACCTTCCCCTTTCCCTTTCCACCAACACCTTTCGCCCTACTCTTCGCTATCCCACCCTTCTGCGCCGTCGTCCTCACCATCAATGTTGGTCCTACCGCTGTACTCACCTTTCTCTCCTCCGCACCCTTGCCACTGCTCTCCCTTCTAGGAGACATCCTTGAGGGATTCCAATCAACATCCCTAAATTCCATCTCGACTTCTCTCTCCTCTAGCCTCCAATCCAAATCATCAGAAAACGCTTCCTGGAGAAAGTTCGGACGAGGATCCGATCCGTCCTCATTCGGGGCTGGAATGTATGGATTATATTTCCACGGATAAGAGTATGAGCGTTCGGGGACCAGGCCGCGTGAGACGTCCTCATAGTATTCGTAGAGGGAGGGACGAACGAAGCGGGGGAGGATTTCGCGGAGGAATTCGGAATGGGTACGTTGGGTCATGGTGGTGGATGACATGAGGAGTTCTGTGGAGTGGCTTGTGTGGATTTTGGAGTGAAAGTTGCGATGATCGGCTCGATTGTAGGTTCGAGTCGGTGACTCAATAGGCAACTTGCGCAACACTATGAAGAGTTTGCCCAAGATATATGTGAGAAGTGAGACATAGCCATTGTTACGCTGGTCCTTTCAGATGTTGCGTCCTTTTGTGGTGGGACAAGGTTGCCGTATAATGGCATTGACAGCGCTGAAACTCGGAACTCTGGCCTTGTTTCTCCCATGTTTGTTGTTCTGAGGCTCCATATCATGATAGTAAAAAGACCACTGCACAAATCCATTGTCGTTCAGGACTGGACAAAGAGCTTTCGCAGGTTCAAGAAGCGCGTTCAAGGACGAAACAAAGCCTTTCTCGACTTTCGTTGGGAATAAAACCCTCTCTTTCGAATCATTGACCTGATTTTCCCAGTCAGATTTGCATCTCGATCTTGAAGAGGGACAAATCAACCGAATATCAACATCGTCGATATGGCTCTCGGTAGAAGCGTTAGCCAACGAGTTCCGTTCGCCAATCCCCGAAAAGGTTCCAAACCCCAAAAATCCCATCCTGGTGTCTTTCCGTCGGCGCCTACGATACCAATCTCAAGATTGAGCCTGCAGAAGCAGAAGCTTTTGTACGGTCGTCTGCCTCCAAGCCACGGTATCCTCCAACCCCATCAGATAGCCTGGTTGACTTACTATCTTTCCATTCCGGTTGAAACCAAGCTACTCCCAACCATGATAGCTGCTCTCGGTCCTCCACTGACACGCGATATCTGTTCGCACAAAGCAAATTGCTTATGTGAGGTACACACGTGGTTGGAATTGAGGTGGGTGGAGGAGCTGATGATGGTGGTGGCAGAGGAGATGGGACCTGGGTTGGAGAAGTTAAGGCAGGCGCCAAGGGAGATGCTATCAAGGCCAACGAAGAAACACATAAACAGGTTGGAAAGCTACCGGCATCTTTTTCCCGCTACTCATCCAGTTACAGGAAGACTACCAGTGGCTGAGGACGGTAATTGTAAGGCCTGTAAGTTATCTCAATTCTTCCAGAACCCGAAAGCCGTTCGAGCGTTAGAGATACTGGCCAAAGGGCGGAAGCATAGAGCTAGCCCGTACCCTGATGCGTGTGCTTGGCTGGATCCTAATCCGGGAAAAGGTTGGGAAATGAGGTGGAAGCGGCAAGCAGAGTGTGTGCTAAAAGATCGAAGTAATGTACGTGACTGGCTGAAACAAATCGGTTGGGAGAACACGACTAAATCACGCGCTTCCACCGAGATGCAAATACCCAGAGAGCCAAGGAGTTTGAGTTCCTTGGGTGATAGGGATGGAGAGGAGTTGTCAGGACTAATACTACCAGGACAAAGACCAGTAAGCTTCATTCCTAGCTTTAGAGAAATGACGCCGTCGCCTCCAGGGTCGCCATACGGATCGCCTACAACTTCGCCCTATGGCTCGATCAGCGACTGGGAGAAAGACACGGACGCGTCGTCTGTGAGCAGTGCCCGCACCTCGGGATATACATGGGAAATCCAGCTCGTCGATGAATACGCACTAGATCCTAAGAGCTGGTGCTTTGATGAAAGCGCGACTAAGAAGGAGGTGCTTTCTAACCTCAAGAATATGAGCTTGGATGAAGATGATAGCCATGACAGATCCAAAGAGAAACCCCGAAAAGTCGATAGAGAGAGTTGGTCGGGAGAAGAAAAAGACGACGTTGAGTATAATTGGGATGAGTCCGATGACGAGGAAGGAACGTTGGTCAATGAGAGGCAAGCTACCGAGTGGGCAATGTCCTACGCCAACCTAGTCGGTGATTTACCTCCCAGCCGGACCAATTCTGTCATGCCGCAATATGATGGTCGTCGCTTCTTCTAGTGTTTTACTCAGCTGCTTTTGATAATCGACTTGGGTCTCCGAAACTTAATTGACATGAATGATAATCAGTGAGTATGAAACACAAGTACCTGCCCTATTGCCTTCCCCAATGTCTCCTAAATCTTACACGTTCGCTGTCCTCTACCCATCATCCACATTTCTGTTGTTGGTGTGAAATACATTATAAAGAGGCTATCCATTGGGGCTGCTTCAAGAAGAATCAACAACACTGACGAAGCAGGTAGTATTTATAGCTGGTGTCACGCCGTCTTACCACCTTGAAACCTCGACGTCAAATCTCGCCGTCACCTCTACCAAACATATTCTCGTTTTTCTGTAGATAGGTACTATATTAGTTCTTGGCGATAACAACGTCGACGGCGATAAAGATAAGGACGTCGCTGCGAGGGACAGTAAAGACGATCGTTAGGGGCGACTTTCCGGGTGGGTGGCCTTAGTTCCAGGCTTAGTTTAGTATCTTGCCGCTTTAGCCTCCTAATCAGGGTATTACTTTGTAAAGTTCCAGCTTCTTCATTGTTAGAACAATTCCTCAAGGAAAGGACACTCTCATTATAAAATGGCTTATGGGAAATAAGGCAGTGTAGTCATACTTCATACGGAGTAAGCAGCCGACTTCATGGCTGGAACGGAACAGGGTGTCTAGCAAAAGTGCCCAATGATTCAAAATGACAGCAATCTTTTCCAGCCACTCGATCACTCGATGACTCACTTTGGTTAACAGTCCATTTTCAAAACAGCACTGTTATCTACAGTTCACATTCGCGCATTCCCCGCTCCCTGCCATGCGAGCTATATCCCAAGGACAAAGGTAGAGATGGGGACAAGGTAATGCGGGGTATTTGCTTAAACCTCAAACAGTCACGGTGGAAGAGGTCAGGGCGGTCATAATTCTACAACATATTGCCTGTCAGGCCATACGCAGCGGATGTTGGCGCCGTCAACAGTGTGCTGGAAATGAAAGTCGAATCGTTAATCGTCCCACTGTGCAACTTTCTTCACCAACATCATGCCGCTTTTAGCATCGATCGATTGACTTATACTGTCCCTTCCTTGGTCGTCCTTCTTTATGGAGCTATAGAGTATTGACAAATGATTCATGCTTCGATGCGAGCTCCTCAAGAGATGTACGAAGGGTACAATATCCTCATCTCTCTGGGTATCTTGCAAACAAATGCGTAATGGTGGCGGGTTGAATTTGAAGATGCCAAGCTTGGGAGCGCTACCCCTCGTACGTTATAACGAGCCTGTTGGAAACAAACATATGAGTCATACGAGGCAGATTTCCAGTATCAAGATATGCTGTAGTGTTGAATACTGTTCGCAAATTGAACGACTCCGAGACAAGTGAAGAGATTGATAAAAATGTAGGTGCCGCTAATGTTGTGTCCAGGAATTCGTACAAACACAGCCGTTGAGACAAAGATGATGATCGGTTCGTTGGCTAATCTCAGCATATCTATATGCATATATTGCGCACATAATCATCCTTGAAGTCTGAAGTCTCCATACAGGCTGGCTGTTGTACTGAACTCTTGCCATCCGAACTTCTGAAGAAAAAAATCGATACACCTGCATACCATGTATCTCGCCACGCTTCTTCTTTTCTCGTATGGGTACATGTCAACAGCATCTCCTCTTTCCGATGCAGCGCATCTCACTCAAAGAGATCTCAACAATTCAGGTCCACAATCTAATGTTGAGCGTGATACAAGTATCCTACTTGATCAGCGATTATCGGAGCGAGATAATACACCGTACACTGCGCTGGGTACATTTGGCCCAAATGGACTGCTAGGTAATATCAATGCAGCTGGAGATAGCGTTCCTGTGAGCTCGAATTCAAACAACGACAACGTCAACTATAACGCCTTCCAACCCCCCACGGTAAGTGACAGCATCCGAGCTTCTACGGCATCGCTGCTGCAAAGAACCTAGAGCTAAAACGATAGTAGTTCTGTTATGGGAGCGGCTGTGCGGTTACTGCTCTTGTTGATCTTGCTGCTTTTGCCGCAACACTGGGAGTCGAAGCAGCAATGTCGTTCTTCAAAAAGCTTACCAGCTTCAACAACGAGGAGACTACGAATTGGCCAACTTATCCCGATGGAGACGTTCTTTGGTCTGTACGCACATTTCGTACGACCGACTGCGGGGATGAGAATGGATTTAGCCAAACAGGTTCGGATCCAATGGGTAACACGAGCAACGTCCCATTCATGATGAGCGAGTACAAATCCACCAACTTCAAGTACCATGACAACAAGCCATGCGAGAACTTTATGTTCATGGATCCCTCGAAGATTGGCGGCATTGAGGTACAGTCCGTGGCAGTCTGGCTCAGCGCGTCCGTTGAAAACGCCTACACCGTCATCTATACAAGTAACGTCTGCGACGCCACTGTAATCAACGACGCCACCGAAAGCGAATTCAGTTCGGAGGATTCGAATCTCGTATACATGTACAATGGCACAGGTGCACTTTATCAAGGCCTGACTAATGACTCAATCGTTGGAGACGGTGTCTGGGCTTGTGTGAAGAGTCCTGGGGCGGTATGGAACGCTTTCTCCGTCGTGCAATACGGAACAACCGACATGACGGTTCCAGGCAATTACTATGTGAACGGGCATATACCGGGGTCGGAAACCCAGCCGAAGAACCGTGCGCCAGGACAACACGCCAATACCTACAAGCATGATGCCTGGGCTGCGTATACATGGGAGCAAGTCGGCCCTGATCCTCCTAATACGGGGCCAACTGCAGCGACTCTCCCTTTTTGGTTGAGTACGGGGGGAGATTGAAGCTTGAAACCTTGACCACAATCAGACACCTGGAGCAAGATGGCAAAGCATTCATTTCACACATTTCTCGCTGTGCGTGATCGTTCAATGAGTTTATATCTGTCACAGTAAATCATTACACTTTTCCAAATTCAAGATTTGACAGAAGTACCTTATGATGAAAATGTGACAGACATCGCTCAACAAGGAAACAGAACATGCAGTAAATGGTAGTCGAGAGAATGGAGGCATTCTAATCATTGTGAGAGTAGTCCAGATGTCAAACAGCAGTGGCCAAGAAGTATTGAGCCAAGATGATTGTATTTTTCAAATCCATCTCATGGTTGTAAGCCTCTTGCTCGCAGCGACGTGAAATGCTCCTTGCATGGCAACGTGAGCGCTTCTTTGTAAACCTGGAGTAAACGCAGCGGCATTCGGATTGACTTAACACAAACTCTCTCACAAGTAGAGCTCATAATCTACGTAACGATGTCGAGTCATGCGGGGGCTGGATATTCGAATTTCGAGGAGCCTTGGCAGACGCCAAAAACCACTTCTATAATCTCTTTCCTTTCCAATCATTCTTCATATGCAGACAGCTTCAGATGATATGAAGCAATCAAATATGAAGCTGATTGACGCGTTCTATTGTCAAAGCTGAATTCAAACTCCGCACAAGGAGAAACCATCTTCACTCATTAAATAGCAGGCTTACACCAAGTCCAGTCCACGGAATGGCCACCGACGTGACAAAAAATCCCATCCTCTCCGCAGAGAGGATGCTTGGACCACGACCAAAAAGCAAAGAAGATTAGCTACAAGGGTAGGACGGATGGCATCGCATTGGGTAACAGGCTCCAGCGAAAATGACTACACGTGAGGTTGCATCGCAATGAGACTACAGGGGAATGTTGCCAGAGCAGGAAACATTAACGAAGTTATTGGATGAAATGCCGCAGAGCAGGCACAGTCGATGAAACAGGAGGCTCGGACGACACGTATGTCAATAACATTGATGACTTTCAGCGATTACTGTAGTGCTACCAAGCCAAAGGGGAACGGCAGTCCATTGCGGCTGTACTCTGCACTATCGGGTTTTAGTTCTACCGTACTATTGCCAAGGCTTCAGCACCGAGACCGAGCAGCGCATTTGATTCCCTGCGGCCCAAAGGACCGCGCCATCTTATTGGGATGTTTGGAGGCTTCGCTTGTTGCTGATGAGGCTTTGTGTCTCATACCCTGGCGTTCTTGCTCTGAGAATCTCCTTGGCAAGCGTTAATGTGGGCGTTATTGTCCCGTGGCAGGACAGAATTTCGACAAGCCACCACGCAAAAATTGCCAAACTAGGAAGACGTCATTACATGAGAATCATGAACGAGCCTAGTTTCACAGAGCGATGCAAGGCATCATTAGCGCTCATTCTCAACAGCACTGCAAAGTCTCCAAGGGTCTATTGCGCGATTGGCTGAGACGGGATATTCTGCTGCCGTTGTCTCGTTAGTCATCATCATTCCATCCAATCAGTCAATCGCCGTCTTTCTCTGCCAGCAGATCTATTTTCATTCAGGGGCTATGCTAACCAGGGCACAGCAAGAGCAACAGCAACCACAACTATTCCAGCTGTCTTTGACGTCTACATACTTCACACTCATGATTGATACTCGCAACCGTGACAGATTCCTAATCGTCGCCAGGCATTGTACTGATCCATTTCATCGCTCTGATTAGCCTTCGCCTCTTCCTTCTTCACTTTGACAGAGGCGCGGAAAGTCGGCATCGTCGCAGGGAGCGAAACAAAACAAGCGACCCTTTCTAGGCAGCCGCTCGAGTACAAAGCATTTGGAGTTTCGTTAACGCCAATCCTTCCACCTCTACCCTTATTCTCAAGGCATATACACATTCTCTTACCTTTGAAAGAATGACGACCACCTTCAAGCAAGAGTACAAGCAGGAGCCAGCGGATGTGTCTCCAAGGTACCAGTCCGGATGCAACGACTTCAACTTTGACAATTACATCAACTATGAACAAATCGGCGTCCCTACACCATCAATATCACCTCTCTCATACAGAGCAAACTCCACATCTACCCCTACACCCACAGCCACAGGGCCTACTACCCTAACACCTGTCCGGTCGGGTCCACTCTTTGCTCCACCGAGCCATCAATATGACCAGTACAGACAGCATGCCGGCTTCGCGCCTGGGGCAATGCAAAATACTTTTGCAGTCAATCAAGCGGATCAGTACGGCTTTGTTAGGCCAAATTATAGCACGATAACCACTCCTACCGAAGGATTTTTCGGTGATCTAAGTGCAGGTATGTTTACTCTTGCAATTCTTACCTTCTTCGCGTCCCACAACAAGGCAAGTGGCCGTCAAGGGTCCAAAAATGCTGACTTCAGCCCGCCCTAGGTGACATGTATGATTTCAATACACTTCCGAGCCAGACCTCTGGGGACTTGGACATGGACTTTGGCTCTTCGACAGCCATGAACACATTGAATAGCTACATCGACCCTGCTGCTATTGGTGGACAAGATACTACACAGCGTACACAGCCGGCCCAGCCCCAACCAGGCCGGGTCTATCCGGGCATGCATCAACAACAAGCGCTCGCAAAAGCTCAGGTATGTACCTCAAGTCAGGATTCCTATCGCTTCTCGCGGGCAGGAAACGGGAATACTACTCGCTTTCAGCTCCCGCAAGCTCGCTGTGGCCCATCTATTGTCCAAGTCCGGCGATGCTGACAATTTATAGGCAGAAGCAGAACGACAAGCCATTGCAAAACAGCAACAAAAGGGACAACAAGCCTCGCACTCCCGCCAAAGTAGCCGAAGTGGAAGCAACGCCAGGCCAGATGAACCAATGTTGGACGCAAGCATCACTCGTCTACTGAACCACATGAGGCAGACCAGCGTGGCTTCCTCACAACACGACGAAGATGATGACGACGCCGCTACACCTAACGCCAATAGCCATTCGCAGCGGACGAAGAAGGACGAGGAGGATATGGACGAGGACGAGAGACTACTAGCTAGCGAAGAGGGAAAAAAGCTCAGCAGCAAAGAGCGTCGTCAGCTCAGGAACAAGGTGTCTGCTAGGGCTTTTCGTTCGCGGAGAAAGGAATACATCGGGCAGCTTGAGGGGGAGATTAGCGCCAAGGACAAGGAATGTGAAGAGTTACGCAAGAAGAATGAGAATCTGAAGGCTGAGAATGTCCGGCTAACAGATCTTACTCAAATGCTTCTTGGATCGCCACACTTCCAACCTTTCCTTGACGAGCTTAGCCGCAACTCAGACTCTGCCTCTTTCCCTGTTCCAGGTCACTCGAAACCACAACCACAAGCAGCAGGGACACCATCAAAAGGGTCGAACCGCCCCAAGGATATCAACCCCAACCAATTCAATCGTTCGGGCCAAACACCCAGCAACATGCACGTCGGTTTGACTATGATCCCCGAGGAGCCAGCGTTTAACTACATCAGCACAGAGTCAATCAACACTGGCTATACCAACATGAACTTTGGTGGACCTTTTGACGCTCAAGTCTACGCTGTCACTATGGTACCTCAAGGTCCCGCCGTCGACAGGCCCAATTTTGCCATGCTCTCTGGTAAATCGTCTAATTTTGTTGGACCTTGCCCTTCAATAGAGGAAGAAGTAAAAGACGATTCGCCCTGCGTCGATACCATGCCAGCTTACCCCGTCAAATCTGCCATGCCTGAGCCTATAGAGAGCACATTCGAGGACACCACTATTGATGTTTCAGACGCTGCTCTCGCGCTCTTCTCGGGACCTATGGCCACGGCGGCAGCCAAATTACCTGCCCTTGCGCCTGAGGAGTGTATATTTGGTGAAATTGAACTCGATAAAGCTTTCGGTCGAATCGAGTTATTTCCAATAGACGCTACTATCGAGGCTGCCAACATTACGACTGATATTAGCTCGGCAGTACTAGAACGCTTTGAGCGCTTGTGTGCGAGATGCGATGCTCTTTCAGTCAGGGTAGCTGCTCGAACCTCTCACTTATGAATGGTTGCACACTGGTGTCATGGCGTCGAGGATGGAGCATTCATGATTTTCTACGGCCCACTTACGATAGAATAGACCGGAGAGCGTCATCTTTGGGGGTTGGAGGGATTCTTGTTTACTTCGTTGTCAAATCGGGTAGTTCCCCAACGTATCTTGCGGTCTCACATTAGCTAGACGATTGTTAAGTCATATGACGAACATAACAAACGTGCAACTTCCTGTCCTTGGATTCTCTATCATCATGAACATAGTGAATAGGCTCTCCTAACAATACAATAAGATCTGATTGGATGTTACTAATCGAGCGAATGACGATGCCTCGAAGATGCCTCGGAGTTTCGGCGATAGCCGTTGGAGCCGTTTTTGGTGGGCGATTGTCACAAAAGGTATAACACTCAAAAGCAATTCCTTTGACACCTGAAAATCTGGTACTTATTTGTATTGTAGTCATGCTTGACCATACATATACTCGAACATGGCAGTACCCACACTACGTGCACTGACCAAGCTGAGAGCAGCCGAGACCGCCCTTCGCCTATCTGCGAGTCCCCAAACACGCGGTCGAGGTATAGCCTCTGCAGCAGCACCCATACGAGAGCCTCTCCCATACCCTGATTTACCTCCTCCGCTCCCCCCACTACAAGACTTGCCCCAGTCACATCATTCACCTCGTAAAGAAAGAACCCGAGAGGCAAAGCCCTTCTCTTCCTTCCTCACGGACAAATTCTCTCGTCAACACGACTACCTCCGCATCTCTGTCACAGAGCGGTGTAATCTACGATGCACATATTGCATGCCCGAAGAAGGCGTGCCCCTCTCTCCAGCATCCCATCTCCTCACGAGCCCCGAGATAACATACCTTTCCTCCCTCTTCGTCTCGCAAGGCGTAACCAAAATACGGCTTACTGGCGGCGAGCCTACGATACGGAAGGATATAGTACCGCTGATGCAGCAGATTGGCGACCTGCGGCGTAATGGGCTGAAAGAGCTTTGTCTGACAACCAATGGTATTGCTCTTCACCGCAAGTTGGACAGTATGGCAGAAGCTGGCTTGACGGGCGTAAATCTAAGCTTGGATACACTAGACCCTTTTCAGTTCCAGATCATGACTCGACGGAAAGGCTTTGATGCTGTAATTCGCAGTATCGATCGCATACTGGAGATGAACAGAATGGGCGCTGGTATCAAGCTGAAGATCAATTGCGTTGTCATGCGGGGTATCAATGAGCGCGAAATACTTCCCTTTGTTGAACTTGGTCGAGAGAAAGACATTGAAGTCCGCTTCATCGAATATATGCCTTTCGACGGGAACAAATGGAGCAAGAACAAGATGTTGAGTTACAAAGAGATGCTGGGTATGATTCGGGAAAAGTACCCGGCTCTGCAAAAAGTGCAGGATCATGAAAATGATACGAGTAAAACATTCAAGGTGCCTGGATTCGTGGGGAGGATTGGGTTTATCACGAGTATGACGCATAATTTCTGTGGGACATGTAATAGGTTACGAATTACGGGCGACGGCAACTTGAAGGTTTGTCTATTTGGGAACGCTGAGGTCAGCTTAAGGGATATCATGAGAAAAAGTAATGGTGGGGAGCCGGTTGACGAGGAGGCTATGGAGGCCATTAAGAGAGTCGAGATGGACAGGCGCCAAACTCTGCCTGGAGACGCATCGCCGCTTGGTTATGGTGAGACCGAGAGAGAGCTGTTGAATGTTATTGGCATGGCGGTGAAGAGGAAGAAAGAGAGACATGCAGGGATGGGTGAATTGGAGAACATGAAGAACAGGCCGATGATCTTGATTGGTGGGTAGGTTTGTCTTTGTATGTCTGCATGTTGAGGTTTCAGCATCATGTCCCATTATTGTTTATGTCAATGAACTGATCACTTTCACACCTGCATTTCCATACTTGTCATCGTCTCCAAAGGCCTATATACTTCCTTTTTTCCAATTCAGTATCCCTGAACAGCGAACGCCCTGCTAATCACACAACCACTCAGATAAACCCTTCACCAAGTCACCGCCATCCCCACACCCAAACACACCCATGCTCTCACACTCACCCTTACGCCTACAC
>JASZXT010000781.1:0-11578 GCA_035521555.1 Lecanoromycetidae sp. Uapishka_2 | reverse complement strand
GGCGGGGGGCGGTCACAGCAATCAAAGAACGAGCGCAGACAGTCCAGGGTGTAAAAGTCGGTTTGAGTACAACTCGGAGTGATCGCATGCAATCAGCTGATTGATTGATGTCTCCATGATGTCTCATCGATGAACTCGGCTGACGTCCATTAGATGTAGATCTGTATTGCGGGCGCTAAAAATCATCTTCGGAACGAGGCTGACGAACGCGATCGCGCAGATGTGACCCCTGAAATTGACAACATTCGTTTGCCGCCTGCAGGAATCTCAGGGATTGGCCTAAGAAACAGAGAGTTGATCTCAATGCCAGCATCGAGAGGGACCTCCTACAGAGTTCTAATGCATGTTCTGTTAGGCGACAGTCAGGAAGCGCAGAAAACCTCATCTTATTAGATATAAGGCACGACTCCAACCTAGACGATCATGACCCGCTAGATGTTCGCCCCTGGAAGAAACGCAGAATCAGTCGCACAACCTCAATCAATATTGATTAGGAAATTACACCACGGCAGCCGCGTCAAGGAAAGATGGTGAAACCATTCACCGGCGACCGAAACAAATGTGTCGAAAAAGCATACGAAAGATGTCTATGCAGTAAAGTAGGTATTTGTTCAAAATAAGACGATAAGATGCCGGTCGAAGAAGCTGCGAACTCCGAAGAAAAAGGAGACGACGGACCACTTCCTTAGAGTGAGACCGAATACAAAGATGACAGCAATGATGTTGATTCTCAACCAAGAATTCTAAGACCACTTCTCTAATCTCAATAATATTCTGTACCGTACGTACGAATTGCAAAACAATACCAGGGAGAATCAAGGCTTTTGCTGTCTAAAATTGACGAGCTACAATCTCTGATGACAGCAAGGATATTTCGGTTGAAAAGAGACGTGACCAAGCCACAAGTGAGCGTGATAAAGTACATTAAAGAGGAAACCCTGGCTCTGAGATACTGTTCGGAAAAACTGAGACTTGAAAAAGATATACTGTATTATCTCTTCCGAACAATCGGTGGAAATAACCACGCAACGTGCGCCAATCTCCACGGTTACAGTCCCTTGCTTGATATAACTTATCAAAACCCCGGGCGCTGATATGAAGGTGATCTCATACCGGAGGCCAAGTCACTATGCAAGGTGTTCGGAACTGCGTCAATCACCCAGCTAAGCCAGGAATATCTTACGGGTGGAAGACATTCAATCAGGGTTCCCACTGTGAAGCGAGAGACACAGCATTCATTCGGGCTTTGTGGTTCGAAGCAAACTCTATATCTGATCCAATAGCATTCATTCGTTGAACAAGCGAAATAGTTCAAGCTCCAATGAATCAGACAAAGTAACTTTTCAATTTATCATGCCACTGGAGTTACACTGGTGTGTCTTTGGCCATTGCTCACCAAAATCCGATCAGGACAGACAAGGTAGGGAAGAAACTAAGCATTTCGGAAAAAAACGTCTACAAAATTTCAAATCCGTTGTTCCACTAGATCATACAACCAATGTGACTCAGACATCCATCAACTACGACTCATGCAGATACAAACTCTCACATGTCATAGACATAAATTGCAGCCTTTCAAAATTGACTGATTCCCAAATTCACCTTTCATGTTTCGTCACCTACAAGCAAGTCATTCTCAACAACAAACACAGCTAATGATTGACAACATAACCTCACACGATCACATCCGAAAGATGATGGCTACAACGATCGAAGACAACGAAAAGGGTGGTATGGTAGGCACGTTTACATGGCTAATTCACGTTAGTATTATCAATGGTGTGTCTTAAGACCAAGCGCTAACTTGGACTCACCGCAGGCTAGATTCAAATGAAGCACATGATAAATTATCCACTTTTCGTGAAATAATCAACAAGGGAAAGATTATTGTTCTTTGCACGAAATGCACTTGATAATCGTCTTTATTCTTTGACACGAGAAAGAACGAGAAGACATTAGTCTACAAAGCCACATGATTAGATTCAAGAAATGGCTGAAAAAGGCTGTGATAACTACCATCTAAAGATTCTAGAGAGAGTTCCTCCTATTAACGTACATTCCCTAAACCCAAACCAAGTTTTCTTTGGGACGAATTTCCGCCGAAAAAGAATTACTCTATAATTCTTCATTTTAGCAATTCTGCCCACTGCCAGTGGACTCCTCGAATTAGCCTTGTTCTAGACGCTGATTTAAATGCTTGATGAATAGCAAGATTCGACCCGGCTAGACGAACTGGGTTCAGAGAAGACGCGCCAGACGTACCAGATACCGCATTACCCGGCACACTTCGAAGGGAAGGCTTGCTAGAAGCCCAAGCCCCTGTTTCAACAGATGAGAGACTCTGGAGCGAAACCGTCTGCGGACTTGAATCTTGGAGCCGAGGTCAAAATTTAATCCATGGAGGAGACGAAATTGAGACGAAAGGCCAGCTTTTTACCTGTTAAGGTTCGGAATGCAAGCATGAAGGCGCTGAAGAATTTCCCTCAATTCGATCATCTTTGCCATTGCTTGGTCTGGAAGACATGACAATAGCGGTGAGAGATCCCACCAGCCTCTATTCACAACGTTTTCCCAAGATTACGTTCACCATCTCTACCACTCCCTCCATATCCACATCTTTCACGATCATCACTAATCTCACGACGACCAACACCAACACCTCATTTATCAAGATACAGTCCAATAGGAGACTTCGTAGCCAATCCTATTTTGAACATTTTGAGGAGAAAGCGCGTGTATGATGACGAGAAAGCACAAGAGAAGTTGCTGCGCTCAAAGATAGTGACAAGAAAAAGACGAAGGTATTGGAAGACTAGGGAAGAGTCAATGAATGAAGTGTAATGGTCGTGGATGTCTAGTTTTTGAAGCCGAGATGCTGCACGGCAAGGAATGGAAACGACATATCTGGTATGATCGTCTTGAGGCAGAGACTCCACAGCACCTCGAACAATATAATCGAAGTAAAATCTTTGTGGGACTAACAGTCCGCAAGTCTAACCCATAGATGTTACAAGACAGTAACGACGGGACTTATCTAGAAGTGTATTAGATTCGGTTTGGCGAGGCTGCGACTCAGGAAGTGTTCAGAGGCGATGAAATTATACAGCGGGTCAATCAGATTTGCTGGACGTGGTTAGTCGAATGGCCACTGCCAACTCAGCATTGTTCAGTGGTTCCATAATAGAGTTAAGTGTCGAAATTGACGTTGTCAAAAACACATAGCTCCACCTATATCTAACTTCTCCCGCGCTAGCGAATTCATCATGAGATCCTCACGCGCATATACGACTTGACTTGGCAATTATTCAATGCACTCGACAGGGAGCTTTGAAAGAACAGAAGACAACAATTGTCTAGAAAGCTCAGACTATAGTGCGTGGATACTGTTGAATCAGAATCAGAACGGGTTCCCAAAGCTTACTTGGACACTTCAGAAGAATGGCAGAGTATCCAACAAAAAGGGAACAATTTGTTTTGGGAGGAGAATGAGTCCCCTATGATACTTTTGATTGGAGAATTAAATGTTACTGGATTTCCAAAGGGCAGAAAGAACTTGGTCTCCTTAAGGATACCAGTCCCATCAACCGCGGCAATTGCGCCATCTGTCTGTACGACCTCCAACTTTATGACGCTTTGCCAACACACAATTGGATGGAGACGTTTGATGGCAGGATCTGTGGAATTGCCTTCATCGCTTCCAACAATCGCTTAATATGGAAAACGGAGAACGTTTACTGCCATACTGCTATCACCTGACAACCCAACATCAACTTTTATTACACAGCACGAATGATTACTTCGATACTGATACTTGTATCAAATAAGGAAAAGGCGGTAAGATCGAGGTGTGGCAGTTTGGTAGAGAATTCAGCGACGGTGACATGGGATATCTTAAACCAAGCAACCTCAACAACTTCTTGTACGGATTAGCAAAGTGGAGTACACATTGGGAATGCATTACGTATAGCGCCTCATGGCTACCTGTTCCCATTATAGCCTTAGCACTCCTTCTTTTACACGAGTACCTCTAATCACTATTCGTCAAGTCTTGCAAACCACTGTCACCAGGACCCAGACACCATACCACGAAGGGTGACTCATCAAATATCGAAATGAGACTCTCTAGGTCTCGGGCGGAAACAATTTCATGACCAGTACTTCGTCAAGCAATCCCGAGGAGAGCTCCAAGAGGCAAACCCCAACCCTGAAGGCTATGAGCCTGAGCCACCCACCCACACGTTGATCTAAGCTCCCATGGATTCAGAATCGAGATCGTTGCGATAACGGTTGGGAGAATACCGAGTTTGCTACAGCAGAAGATGACAATGATAATGATCCCAATGACGAAACAGAAGAGGAATCACTCGAAAGTCCGACCCAGCGAATGCAGAGTATCAATACCGATTACTGAACTCCAACACCAGTGGTACCCCGGCCTTTATCAACATGGGCCACAGCTATATGCGATTTCAACGGATCCTATGGACCTTTGGGAAGACAGCCAAGTAGGCAGTCATAGCTGGAAAGCGCCTTGACAATCCACGCGCTGCAGGTACCGATCGAAAGGTATCTCTCAAATTCTAAGGTACGTTCTATACGAGGAACGGTGCCTTGCTTCCACTCGAAAGACTCAAAAGGTATGGTGGCAGTTAAAGATCAAAAAGGCCGCGCCAGTAAGACTATAGTTAATGAAAATGGCAATACACTGTTCTTTTCGCTAGAAATCAAAAATTACCCTTAAGGCACAGACGATAACGTGTCTCAGACGTTTTCTAATAGTGATAAAAGTGACCTCCAATGTTAGGAAGACGACAATACGATAGGAGATATAGACACAGATAAAGAGCTTATAGGAGAACGATGAAGAGAAATATTCGCAAGCAGACGAGGACGCCGCGATAGGAGGTCAGCTCCGCCCTCTGACCAGATCAGCCCTCCGTCGCCCACTACTTTCAGTTATAGGAAGAAAGCGATGGTCTACGTGATTGTGACCGTGTGGCAACGACAGGCAAGAGAAACCAAGACTGGTATGCCACCACGCTTTTCTTCGAGCTAGATCTTACGATTGATGCCAATGATGAGCGAATATGTATGGCCCGTACGCACACAAGAATCAGCGATCAGGCGATAGGACTGTTTACGGAGAACTCAACGACTGGCACCAGGAAAGGCAAGATGTACGAGGGTGATCTGGAGTCTGAAGATGCACTTGGCGAGCAGAATTAAATTTGTTGTTGCTGGTGAACATATGTATACTCTCTACCTGCAGAAGTGTATAGAAACAAAGAGATGCAAATCACATCCCAACCCATGATGCAAGCAGAATTCTGTAACGTGAAAGACATATTCTCGTGCGTTTTGTCAAACCTCGCTCAAGATTTTGCGTCTTTTGTGTACAAAAGCAAAGCTCTTCCCCAAAGTGGTCGAGATAGCCCAAACAAATAGGACGAACGGAGTCAAGAGGGCTCCTCTGCCAGGGAGCTGGGGAAATCTAAATTGGTAATGAACTTGATGCATTGAAAGGCGACTACACATGCATCGAGCGAAAGAAAAGTAACAGGAATGGGCAGTGTAATACATTACAGCTATGCCCCTTGATCTAGTATCATCAGAGTCTTATTATCCGCGCCATGTATGCAAACTCCGACAAGCCATCCAAGTCGTCCCAAACGATGCACCTGTACAATGCTGCCCTCACACGTCGTAGGCTTATCGTGATCCATTGATAAGTTTCCCAATCCATAATAACGAATTTCCAAAACCCAACAGAGCGCCGACGCTATGCTGTGCCGTAGTCCCTACCCTCTCTATCCCTTCTTCCTAGCAATGGTCCCTCTTCAGAATCGCTGATCACTTCCATCGTTCTTTCAGGACTCGGCGAAGGCACCCAGCCCCTCATCCATCCGCTTACCCTTCGCCATCTACTCCTGCCCTTGCGATCCTCAATACGGATAAAGCTCCTTTCCATGTCCTCTCCAAATGCCAAAAATTGCACCCCGACAGTCGCATCTAATGCTAAAACTCCTGCAGCACCCAGCCAGAACGGTACAGCGAGCTTGACCCACTGAGTTCTATCGCTACCATCTGGACCGACCCAGCCATGCAGACCGTATGGCGGGTACGAGGCCCAGGCAAGGGGGTTTGTGAGGAGTGATGTACTGTAGAAAAGGTTACCAAAGAAGGCGGCGATGAAGAGAGCAGGTGAAAGACCCGCGGTGGATCGTCGGATTGCGTTTTTGTAGATTTGTGGGAGGCGAGAGCCAAGGTAGAGAAGGGTAGAGCACCAGGAAATGATCTGGCCAACAAATTCAGACGTTGCTGGCGAGGACGAAAGCACGGGCGAATCAGCAGGGACGGGTGACGCGTTGGTAAGTGCGACACAAATTACCGAGACCAGAAGGAGCCCCTTCGCGGAGGGGCTAGCGAAACGCGAGCCTTGGGGCCGTCTAACCGCTCGACCATGGGTTTTTGGGCTATGTTTCTCCTGAGTAGAGTAGGACGAGCTGGCTGCTGGGGTGCGCGTATGAACGTCACGAGACTCAGAAGACGCATCTGCAGACATTGTATCGTCCTTTCCATATTCAGCAATCGTGCTATCAGAAGTATCGCTGTCATATGATGGCGAAACACCATCCAGAACCTGTCCAGACCCTCCCAAACTTCTGTCCAAGCTTTCTTCATAGTCTGGTACGACGACCTCTTTTCGTGCCTTCAGGTGTGAGTACCATACGTATTGACCCACCAGTACAACGTCAACAGTGACATAGTATGACGCAACCACGACCTGCCACGTCGCCTGCTTCGTCAAGACCGCCCCAATCAAGTTGGTCAGGTCACCCAAAAGCCATTCCGCCAGAAAGTATATTGATAGCCCAGCTGCTGAGTGTAGTTGATAATTCTTGTAGATCTGAGGTACCTGGGCAAAGAGCCACGATACGATGCTGAAAACCCCGAACGTCGTCGATATGAATGCGAGCGAGGTTGGTACGCATGACCCAAAAGCGGAGGAGAACCGGATCAGGTATTGGCTTGTAGGCTCACAATGGTCAGGCAAGTTACTAGGGTCTGCAAGGGAGGCTACGGACATCGCGCCTGTGAGTGGGACCTGAGGTGGGGACTCGAGACGATTCGTCAACGTCAGATTTGGGCGCCTGACTCGTTACCAGTTCTTGCCCCTACACAGGTATGTCAATGTACACTGCTCAGCATGCCCGAAAGTCTTGTCCGGACCGCGTATTCGTGAATTAAGGGGCTTTGCGGGGTTTTCTAGCTTGTGCGTAGGTCTGCGAGGGGAGGAGGGACGATCTTGGACTGCTGACGGGCGAAGATGTTGCGCTGCTGACAGCTTCTTGGGACTCGATGTTCACCCTTGGTGGAGATTGACGTCTTACAGCGTACTTCTTGGGGAATTGGCGTAGCCCTCTTATAGCTCGGGGTCTCTCTCTCGGCAGAATGACTTCAGTAGCTGGCGAGGGTGATAGGATGCTAATCTCTGATGGTGACGAAGATGGGAGATCGAAATGCTGTCGCGGCAGGAGGGTCGATAACGTTCATCAAGGTTCTTCCCCTAGGTGTTGTCCATGGTGTGGAGGGCACTGATGTGGTAGGCTTGCGTTGGGGCTGAGTAGACCGCAGCGTGTTGCAAATGCTGTAGTGACTTGTGGGGATGACAGGTGGTTCTAGACTAAATCATAAGTATGTAGATATAGAGTGATGTCTATGATAGATGAGTATCATCGAACAGGGGTGCGCCTGCACTTCATGCGGAACAATGGGTCAATGGGATAGTTGTCAAAAGGACATTTGAGAAGTGGGACCGAAGCATGCAAGGTAGGAAAAGAATAAAGGTGTACGGTAGACAGGCGATAAGTGAGAAGTTGAGTCGAAAGCAAGACGTGCGAAAACCTGGGATCCGAATCCATCGTGGTCAGCCGCAAGCAGAATGCCTGAAGGAGCCATTCGGAGCGATCAGGTACCCCAGATTTGGGGTCAGATCTCGTGCTAGAGGTCATAACGATCGGTCATATTATTATTAGTATTCTAGGCAGACATGTACCCGGAAACGATAGGCCACAGCCCAACTAATCAGGTAGCTGCACGACTCACAAAGAGTGGGAGGAGAGAAAGTAAAGCGTTGGTGGTGGAAGTGTGGTGGTGCACGAGGCCAGATAAGAGCATCTCCGCCGGAAGCTTCGATAAGGCTATTTCAACTCATTGAATTAGTACTAGCGCTGTTTTGATACCAAGCAGCTAATGTATTCATAGGAGAGACAGACTTGCTCGCTTGACAGGCAGGATACGCTTGCTGGTGAGGGCAGGAATTGATTCTAAGGTATGCTTCCCTCCCTTACTTCCCTGATACTATGCATACTATTGCTAACTTACTTTGTTTGCTCATCCAGGCCCACTACAGGTCGCCTGTCTTCAATGGCCAATTGAGAGACGAATCCATCAAATCATACAATACCCTGAGCGCAATACTTTACAGATCTACATATCACCTTTTTTTAGCTCACTGGTCGAGGTATAATATGGAGAGTGGAAACGCTATCACTGAAAGAAAGGGGTGCCAACCAGATAGGAGGAAGACAGTCTCCACCTAAAGATAAGTAGGGAAGTCTGGCATTCCAAAGCCATGCCGACCATGCATACTCTGTGTACAAAATCGGTAGAATGGGAGAGACACTCAGAGCTTTGAGGCCGCTCGCGACTGACAAGGTTTTAGGAATTACTGGAAAAAGAGACCTCAAAAATGCTCTCCTATGTTCTATGTCGATCGATAGCACTCTATAAGCTGGCGCTAATGTCAGATACCATTCTCAGCCCAGCTGGTTCTGTACAGTCAGTTGTGGTTTTTCCATTACATCCCTCAGCCTCGATCAAATCAAAAGCTGCTCCTCTGACCAGCATCCTTTTTGGAGCCTTTTTGTTGCGCCAAGAATGCTGCACGGAATCTTGATACTGGTAAACTCAAGGATCACCCCAGCTTCTGAACAGTCTAATGAGTCGGAGGTAAATATGTGCATACATCGTCCACGACATGATGAGGACTTTTCTATTCTTCTGGAAGTCCACACGAGCACACCAATACTTGAAACATGGCGCATCGTACGTGGCTACGAATACGAATCTCGGACAAAATGATCTTCCGAAACCCGATGCGTTCCTGAGATGGTGACGACATGGAGCTTCAAGCTGTCACAATTATCTTCGCCAACTATGTAAGCTCATGGAGGTCTCTACTTTTCTTCTGCTCAAGTCAATCCCAACTTCAGACACCCACCGACGGAATTGCCATCATGGGAATCTCCTATAGCACCGCCAAATGGCTCGCCCCCACATCCTTCCTTCTCAATTTCGCCGCTCAACAGTATGGCATGCTGTCCAGCCCTAATATGAAAGATGTCCATGACGCCAATCTCTCTTTTTGGTCCCCACAGCCTTACTTCATTGGCGGCTTCTTCTTTCCTCAACAGCTCTTTCAGCTCGCATGGTTATATCGCCTGTACAAGCTTGATCCCAAAAAACCCACCGAGCGGGCTGATCTGGATGAAATGGTAGACTACGTGCCTTACTACGCCTTGGGGAATGTTTGCATTGGGACCTGGATGATATTTTGGAATTCATCGCAGCTCAAAGTGTCGAACGTCTTTGTCGTCATCAACAGCTTGAGTCAGCTATACTATGTCTTCGCCAAATTGAAGCCCATGAATACCAGCTCAACCACCTCTGTCCTCACCAACATCGTTGCGAAAACCTTCGCCGGTATTGGTGTGTTGGATCTGCTTCACAACGGAAGTGTGGCATACTTCAAGGATGTTCCGGCAACTATGACCGTCAAGGTCGTCACAGCACTGGGCTTCGGGCTTGCCAGCGCAGCTAGCGACTGGATCTTTGGGGGATGTATGGTATATGATCTTGTGGCTTTGGCCGTTGGTCAGAGTGGCAGTTGGAGGAATCTATTGGCTGCATACGCAGTGGGTGCTGGTGGCATTGTTGCGGCGAAGAACCTCGCCAGGTAGGTAAGAGCCTTGAACACCCCTGGGATCTAATTTCAAGGCTCACATCAGACATCAGACCGCCTTACAATAGGGACCAGACTGGGTATAAGCAGACCTCCACCGAAGAGATTCAAGACCGAGTCTGATTACGATTTCCACCCTTGTCTATTTGAGCTTGCATATCAGCGAAGGGTGTTTGGCGCCTTCCTGTATACTATGAGCATATACGAATTAGTGACAGCATTCGAGATGCCCTTTGCAGTGCTGAATATTTGGCGCACAGCTGTTTGCGAAATCACATCCATTGTCTGTGCCGCTTCAATTTGGAGAACACCGGTTTTATTTGATCCACACCTTGGAGTCTACCGTGGAAACTAGATGATTCACAGAGATGGAATATCTAGTAGGTAGCACAGGACTCAAGACCACCACCTGCTTGACATTTTACTTCCTGAAGCCAAAAAGAGATACACGCATCAATTACCAGGTAGACCTTGGCTGATGGCGTGCTTGCATTGGCTCTACAATACAGAGCTACCAATTTTCTACCATGAACATTCCCGAAGTACAGCAGTGTGCTCTCTTCCTTTGTCCAAAGCCTTGCTTCTCTTCAATAACCGTGTCTACACCCAGTTAGAGACGTCGATTCTGCCTCTAACCACGATGCAATTTCTTTGAGCTATCGACCAGGAATTATTAAAACACCAACCTTATTCCCATACCCAAACCCGTTGCCTGACGAAAACACTTCCAACAGTGCGGCTATCGCTTATACATATGTACCCCAGACTCCCCAATACGCCTCCCGTTTCAACATCCCGCGTTTCCCCATATATGATATACACCACATGATGCTTATCCACCAACCTTAATGAGAAACCCCGAAACTTGTCGTCATACTCCACCCACCTTTGCGCTACGGATCGATCCAATTATTTCCAGCGATCGACCTAGGGTCTTCCCACGATGAAGCACTCTTAGCGTTCAGGGTTCTCGTGGGATAATTAGAGGATACACGTGCTTGTCTCTTGATACTCATGTTTTGTTTCACGGCATGGGGTGGCTGTTCAAGGATTTAGGGTTGAGCATGAAGCTTCTGGATTTGTTTGTTGCTGTATCATACGGGTCACGTCTCAAATCAGGCGACCCCACAGGGAAGCATGCATCGTCATCGAGGTGGGTGTTTCGCTCTTTTATGTTTCGGGTAATCATCTTTAGAGTAGATGTTTTGTTTGAACTGGCGGACGTCTTCTCTCGTATACTGATCCCGTTCCTCCAGCGTTGAAACCGTCGAGAGCACCTGACCATCGATGTCAGCCGTGGATCTCGCCGCAGCGAGGAGGATATTCGCATGAGATGGTATAAAAGATCAGCCATCCAGAGAAAAGAAGGTCTGTCACGACTTCAAGTGGTGAATGCCTTCAAACATAGTGTCCTAGGAGCAGGTCTCCTTCCTATCCTCTCATCCATCTCATCATCAAGCCCAAAGTCAATACCAACTCCCACCCTCACCATCTCGAAAACCAAGCACGACTCACCTCCCCACCCAACCAATCATGCACCCCAACCTTCTTCTC
>JASZXT010000780.1:0-11589 GCA_035521555.1 Lecanoromycetidae sp. Uapishka_2 | reverse complement strand
CACTCAAGCACTCCACCTCCTCCTCACCTTCCCAGCAGGCGGCACTCCACCCCCCATAGCCAACGGCTGCGTAAGCAACGGCAACGTCTTATTCTTCGCCTGCACCACATCCGGCGACGCATGCGCGACCGGTGCCGGCGTCCCATCGCTCTGATACACCTGCAAAGAATTGACAAGCCAGTAAGCATTCGCAAAAGCGCTCGGATTATTCTGCACGTAATCCTGGCACGAAGAGGCCAGGGAGGAGCAGTAAGAAGATGAGGCCCACGCAGCGCCGGCCCAGTCGCCGCAGAAGGTCGTGTCGAAGACCTAAAATGTGGGGATTATGAGGGGTTGTGGAGGTTTTGGGGGAGGGTGCTTACGATTTGTTGGTTTTGGAAGTGGCTGTCTATGTCGCAGCCGCCTTGGAATTGCGCTACGGGCTCTCCCCAGGTGGTGGGATCTGGATCGCCGTTTGTGATATCGGCGGGAGTTGATCCGCGTGGGAAGAACCAGATGTTGATGTCTGAGCTCGTCCACTCGGTCGCGATGACTCCGCCGCCAATATTGTTGAAGTCGGTGCCGTAGGACTGTGTGTTCTGGTTTTCGATACTGCAGCCAGCATTGGAGGGTTGACCAGATGCGTAGACATAGCAATTCGTATCGCCCAAAGTGCCAGTAAAGCCACCGTCATCGGTGATGGTGCAATTATCAGAGGTGTGAAGGGTCATTGCGTTGTTAGCGCCGTCGTTGACACCCTCGATGATGTCGATCTCGCCCTCATTGGGCCAATTGGGGCCCACAAGCCAGTCTGCGATGGTTTTCAGATCAAGTTATGTTTATTGCACATAGATTCGAGCTTACAAGCAGGCCAAGTACCACAAATTCCGCCTGGCATGTGTGCGAGATCGAGGATGAACAAGCCGTGATTGTACGCAGTGTTGCTCGTGATGCGTACGCTGGTTCGTCCAGATCCGGAGGCAACATTGGTGCTGTCGACACCCATGTAGACTTGATTGTTATTCGTGTTGATCAAGCCATCGCTCTGAGCTGCGGACTGATCGACATAGGTGACATATCCATCAGTGGGATCACCGCTCTGGACCCCGATCAACTTTTTTGCTTCGTGTAGACAAAGAAGCAACTCACTGTGAAAAACGTAAACTCGCTAAAAAAGGAAGAGGCAGGGTAATCATCTTCCAGAACATATGTTGCCAGGCTAAGCCCGGGCAGAAGTGCTGGCAAGAGAAGAGTAGAGTAGTGCATTGTAATGTTAATGGAGAGCAAGTATTTCTTCACAGATCAACAATTTCAAGTCTTTATACTCTTTGTCATGGAAAATGATGTCAGGTAGACAGGCTTGCAAAAGAGGAGCGTGCACTGCAGAGGACGAGGATTATATAGCCGAACCCTGTCTAGATCAGAAATCATGGCCTCATGACCCACAACTTACAATTCCTCAATGAATGAATAGAGTTCCACTTGAAAGAAAGGCACCTCGGGATGCAAGACATCTAATTCACTCTTCGCAGCGCCACTGGATGTTCTGAGGAGCCGCTCGATGAGGCGAAATTAGCTAGGTACCCATCATATAACAGAGTGGCTGCATAATCTTAAGCTACACATTAGCGTGCCGCGCAGGAGTAACTTGGACGTTAGCGCACTCAAGCTTTGATATTTGATATATAATATCATGGGAGTCTTGTGGGTTGCTGCTCTTGATGAACGGGATAGCGCATCCAACCGCAAGGAAACAAGTAAACTACCTGCGTAAAATAGCGGATTGCCTTCGGCGACAGGATGTGTTCGGCCTAGGATAGAAAGCATTTCACAGTCAGATTAAATGAAAAGCCCTGCGATGGGGTCACGGACACCCCCATAATATTATGTAACAGTCGGAGGTAGCAACCTCAAATGTCAGCATACAAGGAATTGCAGAGAGCGGCGGGGGTTCATCTGAGCTGTGTACTTGGATAACTGTGTACAGATGACTTAGGCGAGAATGCTAGTTGATATGGCTCATAGCTGATGTTGCCATACTTTATTAGGAAGTCGCTTTTTTATGAGAAAGACAAGAACGTTCACACGGCAGTCGACTTTCCAAATTGACAGATGCGTCTTGTAGTCGCCTGACCTACTAAGGATGTCAAGTATAATGCGTAGTCTGTTATGATATATGTTGATTTAGCACCACGACGTGTCGATGACGTCTAATACCAGGTATATCCATGTATTAGGATATCTTTCTCCACATTCCGGCGCTGAGGGACAACTGCCGAAGCCACGCTGCAGCGTTAGTCTCTTGCGCGCAATGGCTGAGACCGTTTCGACGCCTTTCAGATCTTGGTACTGTCGAATGATGGTGTGGCTGCAGGCTTAGCCAGAATTAGACTTTGGCCCTGCTTGTGCTCAACGGGATCACTAGTGAGCAGACAGCACTTTTCCCGAACGCTTACTTCTCATTTTCATCTCTTATGTATATGAGACGTCATCTTATTCACATTGTTTCAACGATTTCTAAATCCTCTGGCGCCGTGTCATTGCTTCAGCAATAACAGACGAGAGAGTTAGAGATCCTGCCCCTGACGATTGGCTGGAAGGAGAACCACGGGTGCAGCGCGCCGATCTGTTCAGAAAGGTGTAGAATCGTGAAGAGTAGCACTGATAGGTAAGATATTGATCACAAAAGTGTGAATGTTGTGGGAAATGTAGACGCTAGTAGGTACGTACTTCTGGTTCTGCAGATCTTCCCCGCACTCTCGGAGCAAGCCCGGGTCACACCACCAGTGTCGGGCCAAGACCCGCTTAGTCATCCATAGCTTCTAAGAAATCCTCATAGCCTATGTAACTTAGCTAGTCACCATATACATCACCTTTTGTACCTCTATGTACCTTGCCCCATGGTAGCCCACCGTGCATCCTCCTGTCACCAGTGTCGAGTACCTGCATTAGGCTCCATGGGGAAGCTTCCAACATCATGTCTGACCTTGATATCATGCGTGAAAATAATTAAAAAGCCCCTTACCATGCTTAGGCGCGGGAAGAGAACTGTGTGAATTCCCCATGTCCTGCGGTGCTCGTCATACACAAAAGTCACATCCGTAGCTTTGCTCACCATGTGGTTTTATAGAGTAGTCCATGGTGTTGAGGGACGGCTTCCGGCTAATGAAGAATAGTCGGATCAACACAGCAAATAGCTGTGCCATCAGTCTAGTGACTACGCAAAAGAGCATAGAAGTCTTGCCTTCGATGCCAAGTATGACAGGGTGTGTATAATGGAATAAGCTATGGTCCAGCCCAAACGTATTGTTCACAATACCAGTAATCCTCCTTTCTAGATATGGAGGTGGAGGCGGCAGACTTGGCCGACGATGGGCAAGGTGAAGGAAGTGATGCCTGTACTGACGGGCTGCTATCAGTATAATTTCTAGCGCCGTTGTTGAACTTAGGCACAAAAATCTGTGCACCTGTGGCGAGTAGCGAGCTATGGAGTTTGGTATTCCCGAACTGCAAAGCCAAACGAGCGCCATCATCTAGTGTCGGTGGCTCAATCGTCTTCGCCTTGAAGATACGCCGAACGTCATCCAAGATTTTCATGGCGGGAATGACATAGCTTCCTTGGAACGTGGCACCCCATGCAACGAGAACACCATAGACAGTAAAAGTGACAGCGTTCTCAATCGAAGCACCGGGAAAGCGGTGAGGTCAAGCCAGGTATTTCCGCCTTTTCTGGGCGCTTTTTGTGTCAAGCCATGATATCTGGGATGTTGGATCTTGATGATTGCCCAGTCGGCACAGTCAAAAGACTTGCCATTGGCATCCCGTAGTGGATTATGAGATTAGATTTCTGTTGTTTTGTTATCACCCATCCTGTAATGACCATGGCATGCCATAGCTTCGTTCAATCTCCGGAGCTGTTGATAATGAAAACTGCATTGATATGAGCAATGAGCCGTGATCGCCTGCGACGTCTTCCTTGTCTTTGCCGACTTTCGAACTAGCATTCGCCCATGTTCTATCAAAATAGTCGCATTTCATGATCACATATTGCATTACGTAGCAAGACTTCGGCCCCTTTTGTGAAGGCATGTGCTAGTGGCAAAGCATAATATTGATCACCTACGAGGATCGTTCCACCGATCTTTTTCTTTCGGACTGCTCTCCCTAATGCGACTCTGCCCCACAACGGCTGATTGGTAGACCTTCAGAAATCTCGCTAGTATGGTGTGTGAGTTGCGCAGTGGTAGCCATAGTCAAAAGGCGGAGGTCGCATGTCACTCCATGATCTTGCAACATCCAAATTTGTCCTATGAGCTTTAACGTGCTCTTGGGAACGCGGGGCACACCATGGTATTAATACTATCATCCTGACCCAGCATCCAACAGCGTTGTTAAATTGGGCCGCATCAAACATCGTAGTCCTTGTACGTCTTGTCTGAGCTGTCGCCCATCGGATCTTCAATTCCCTTGCTTAAGCCACCGTCTTTGAGTTCCTCCCATAGTCTCAATGCCATATCACAGAGATCTCAACGCTGGAGACAAGCTATGAGACTGATGCGTTCACCAAAAGAGTCCGGGTATCTCTATTCTTTGGTATCAGTGGTGCCATATTCTTGGGTTAAAGCCGCATTGTTTGCTCCAGATGTACAGCACCGACTGCGATTGACATGACTTGACTACTGCATGGAAAGGTAGCAGGACGTGATTCGGCGGGAAAGACGGCTTTGGTTTCTTTGGCACGATTGGGAAACCCATCTAACAGCTACGTCGTGTAGAGGAGTGATCAGGGCATCGCAGCCTCGGCGCAGAGAGTACGTCAAGATGGAAAGGCCGCGGGATCCGGTGGACAGATTTTCCACGTACATGCTGTTCAACGATGTGGCGAGCACGATTCATCGGCCTGGCCACTGTGGCATGTCCATCGCGCTAGAACTGAAGCTGGTGCATTCAAGGAAGTTAGTGTGCAGTGTTGATTATCTTTATAAGGAAAAGCATAATATTTGACGATCGAAAGTCGTTTCAGGAGATACATTGCAAACCTTCCATGGACCCAGTTACAAGAGCTTTGTGTTATGCCAGCGCCTAGAGTATTTCCAGAGAAGCGAGGGAAGCTCGTCGTCGATAATTGATATTAGGCCTGTAGGATACCCCAAAGTACGGTGACAAGTCTCTGTATTTTCCACTTTAGCTTTGGCACTAACGAAGTTGCAACCGAACAAGGTACCCACATATCGAAATTTTTCATGAATCACGGGTCCCTACTTCTTGGCGCATCTTCCCACTCATATATTCCTCCCTCGATTCTCTGCTTCGTCCAGGGCAACTCGATTTTACATCAATATAACGTAATACACATAAATTACAAAGAAACACCTCAAAAATCCATCGAATATGATAGCCTTTTCCGATCTTCCTCGTGAAATCAGGGACGAGATCTATCGCCACTATTTCTCACACACCTACTCGGTCCGAAGGATTGAAAGTACAATAAGACCTAGTCGGAGTCTCTTGCGTTATCCCCAGCGTCCCATCAACCTCAAGTGTGCCGAGCACAACATTCTCGACCTCTCAAGCGCCATCAGAACAGAAGCAGAGCCGCTTATGTATCGCTACGGCGTTTTCAATTTCTTCATTCCTGATTTAGACTCCTGGTCGATCCCAGACCGGCAGATAGCGAAGAAGATCATGAACGTTGAGATCAGCATCGACATGATGGAGTACTATGATCACCGCTGGCGCTCCGACTGGCTCACCATAGATTATTGCTGTCCTCTTATTGAGAGCTTCAATGACCTAGGCACTTTGCGCAAGAGATGTCTTCTCAGCTTTGATAATTGTGCTTTAGAGGTGGACAGTGTAGAAGAGACAGATCTCATCAGATCTATTCAAAAATTGGTGGAATTCGAGACACTTACCATCGTTTCATGTATTCCAAGGTGGGTTATAGAGCTTGATCGTCAAATGCATGCAGAGAGAAATGATCGGCTGTTGGAGAGGCTATCATGTGCACTGGGGCCTGGACTCCAATCAGCACGAACGATCTACTCAAAAATCACCGGGCTATATCATAGCGAGGAACAACTTCTCGTATTCCATCCGTCAAGCCATAATGTCATGCAAATCCCTTGTGACCTTGACTCGTCTGACACAACGCAGCCTATCTAATCCACCTGGAAAGGAAATGATAGCAAAGAGATGGACATTGTCATTTGATCACGACATGCCGAACGTAATCCTGCGCAGGGCACCTAGAGGCAATCCAGCTTAGATGCAATCTTGCGAAGTCGAGAAAGTGGTTCAATTCCTTGCCTCTTGAGTCCGAACATGTCCCGCTAGTAGGAGTTTTGGCGCTCTTCCTGCATGACTTGATGCGGCACGGAGGAGGCATCAATCGATTCAAGATGGGGCGGTATGTCGTCTCTGACGACGAGGAAGCCCGAGAAAAAATTGAACGAGATGCCTAGCACGAGCTCGCAGATATTTCATCTCGGATCTCATGCAGGATGGGGAAAAGAATATTAGGATCGAGAGTCGAAAGGTCGCGAGTCGGACACTGTTATAAGGGATTGAGCGGCGTAGTAACACTCCTTCTGGCTTGGAACAACACATGGCGCTTCAATTTTGGCGATGGCTCCAGGAGATAAACCGACGACCCAGTCCCATCAAGAGTCTTAGCTTTGTTACCGAATTCTGGAAAAATCTTTAAGATCACCCTCGAGTAGCTAGCTCTGTAGAGTGACGATAGCACTGAGCGCAAATATCTCGAACATACGGATCTCATGCATTTACCACAACCCTAAAATCCTAGTTCAAACATGCATATATGCTCGTGGAGATGATGTTTCGTCCAGAGACAGCGTTGAACCGTTCTCCATGCCCCACTCCCTTGCATAACAAGCATAAGGGGAGCGTAATTCCATTCATGAGGATGTTTTCGTGGAAAAAGTTCCTCAGAAAAGCCAACTTCTTTTCAGACTTTCACATAGAGGATATTCGCATACTCTCGGTCTGCTCAACTCGATTGGAATTGGGTACTCGAGAGTGCTGTTGGCTGAGAAGCGGCGAATCTTCTGGGGATCGCTTCCAGGACCTCGCATTACTTCGAACCTTGCATGCTACGTGCATGAGGCATTTTATCAACTGCTGAGAATGCAAGAATCCTTTCATAATCATCATCATCATCCTCATCATCCTCACCATGCATAGTCCAGGTGTCGCTGAACAGACTGTCCAGCTCCCAGCCTCACTACCGCTTGGCCCAAGCTCGCCAGGGGTTCCTTAGCATAGGGGATCTCCCACCCTTAAGAGCCAACTAAGATTGCGCTACACCCAAGATTAGAAGCACACCCCCAAAAGTAGCCTAGGCATACCGCGAACAGGGCAGGGATGCGCGAGTTGGATGATCACCGAATCACCCAACCTCCCACTTTTCCGACGCGTTGGCGTTCATGCACCAATGCGCTGTTTGCCAGTCTGCTTGGCCCTTTCTCGGCCACGATAATGCAGGTCGAAATGCAGGTTGATTGTCGGCGCGGCTCCGCAAATGAGCATGATTTTCTCGATCCATTTGTTGTTATTTGCCAACTCATCTTTCAATAGTGATTCTCATATAGCTGAAGATCGCCTGAGGATACTGGTTGGAGCATAGCAACGGGAGCGCGTTTGGTGAACGTCCAATCAGGCTTTCCAGCTCATCTTGCTTGGCCGTGAACGGAAGCTTGAACGCCCCCAAATGGGACGACCAAATTTCGTTTCTGCACACCGTTTCTGACGTTTCTCGCCCACTGGTGAGTCGAAGGGTCTGCAAGGCCCGGCTCTTGTTTCTCTTTGGGTTCTGCGTGGCTTGGAAGGTCCCAAACCAGGGACTGGCCATTGTGCATAAGATGCTCTGCCACCCCACGCACCATGTTTCTCCCACTTTGCGGCTCCCACGACATCCCAATGCGTCCCATTGTAAGTGCCCGAGACCATGCCTATATATAATAATTAGCCTTGTCACCAGCCCTGGTGGTGATCCTGCGAACAACCCTGATACAGTATATCAACCAAGTGTATCGACAACGCCGCTCGTGCTACGATTTATTCTCCGACGACCCCTCTTGTTTAGAATTGTATTTGATTGTGCCGTGCGAGGACGATGTCAAACTTGTAATCGGAAATTCAGGCGTGCACGACTGATCTTGGCGACAAGGAGAACTCACGTCAATTTTGGTGGAACTTCGACTCAGAGAAACTTGTGTTGAAAGCGGAAGATCGTAAAAGCACCAGTGATCTCGTTGCATGATAGAATACGGCAGGGTTCGCGTTGTCCATTGGTGATGCGAAAAGGTGCAAGTCAGAGCCAACGACCGCCTCTGCTGGTTTGCGCCAAGCATTTCGTAAGGTCGTCGCGAGGAATATTGCTGTGAGACGAAAAGTAGAGCTGCGAGTGCTTGGTCGTGGGAATGGTGGGGTTGACGACGAGAAACTTCAAGAGAAACCGTTGTAAAAGTTCTTAACACGGTACGAACCAAACTCTCTGGTTCGCGACCAGAACATCGAATTTCTGTGGGCCATTCCCTTCCTCCGCACTTTCCCACTTTTCAAAATTCTTCAACACTTACTGATTTCGTCTCCAGACAATATACGATTCAACGTCGAAGATTTTATCAATATTGTGTACTCTCATCAGGCTGGCCTGTTCAAGCTCACACTACCATTGACGGATTGCCTTCATGTTCATGACTTACTTATTACCAACCCTTAATTTAATCCATAATGGCGTCTACGGCGCTCCACACTTTCATCCTGTAAGTCATTGCACCGTTCTTAGCCGGCTCTCATCATGCTTATCAACATGCAGACGTGCCGACTCTTCTGTCTTCTCTGTTGAGATCAAAGGCTCCTGGGACAACTTCTCGAAAGCGTATTCCCTAAAGAAGGACAGACCAACAGGCCAATGGCGAGGATGCCACACCTTTCGAAACATCACCTGCGATGGTGATCCCGCCCAGCCCACTGAGAGCCGTGACGGCGGCTTGAAGATGGGTGGCACATACTGGTACTTTGTACGTCTCCTTCTGCTCACCCCGCTCGTCGACTCCAGCAGTTGACCTCCCTCCCAGTACCTACTCAACGGCGACAAAGAAGATCATGATAAAGCAGTACTCCACACGAACCACTGTCCAATGCTTCCTGGGCAGACCGTCAACATTCTTGAGGTTCCCATACAGTCGAAGCCAGAACTCACTGCAAGCCCACGATCATCTATGGACTCGCTCCATGTCTTCACCCTTGACCCTCAAGACAAGTATCTACCGCAAGGCGCCCACCGCGCAGCCAGTACCTCAGCAATTAAGTCACGCAAGAACTCCATTGCAACCATACTGACGCAGAAAAGCGTTCCTAAAACACCCTCCACCATCATCAACGGCAGAGAGTCTTGTACCCGAAGTAGGCCCCGCAGTTTGGCATCAATCTTCGATGGCATACGGCAAACAAGATCTGCCGGATCGAGTACAAAGTCAGGTCTTTCATGGCCCCGAAAGATTTTGTCGAGGTCGGGATCGAGGGCCGGAGCCTCCGCGGCTGATGCCCCAACGGACAATATTCCCCCAGTACCCAGATTACCATGCTGGGTGCCAGCAGAATCTCCTGCATCTAAGGAGGAGCTCAATTTGCCTATCCAGCGAGGTTGCATTGCAGACAGCACGGCTAAGCCGAAGGCAGGCCCAGCGAATGACGTTGTAGAATCAGTGATAGTCCCTTGGCCTGCAGAAGAACCGTCTTACACCATACCATTGGTGTCAAGATCGCAGAGCCCACAGGCCGTTCCCGATCAAGGTATCTCTGCAGACAGAACATCCAACGCTTCCCCATCGACGGACTTCGTTACCTCACTTGAGCAGCTCAAAGAAAGCAATGCCTTCTTCGCAGAGCTGAGTTCATCAGAGTCGAGGGAGAACCTGACATCAGCCATACCCAACCATGCAGGGCCTACAATCGGCATGAGGCGAGGCTTCGGCAACCAAGCCTTGTATTGGGAGAAGCGTGCATCCGAGGCGAGTTCAGAATCCAAGATTTTTGACGCAGAACCGGTCGACCCCTATACAAGCTATACCGAATCTTCAACGTATTCCTATGGCGACGATGATTCGCCCTATCTAACTACCAACACAACCCAATCTGGACCCATGTCACCTCTCCATCTCTCGCAGCCAGAAACACCTATCAAGGGCGATTTTGAAGACCGGTATTCCTCACCACTAAGACATGACCTCTCGTCATCGCTTGCGGAGTTAAACCTTAACGATCATGGCCAAGCAATGAAGGCTCCTTCACGGCCAGCGCCGCCACCGCCATCCGCGGGTAATCCACCTTCGCTGCCAACCGAAAGCGAGCCAAGTACACTGTTCCCAGCGAGCGGCTTTCACGGCTACAGCCTTCCGGATAGCGATCACGCATCAGTGCTTACCATTCGGAAGATGCCCAGTGCCAACCTCAAGTCCACGGATGCAGCCTCACCCTTCGCTCCGCAAGACAAGCAAGATATGGTCCACTCCTGGAACGACGGCAATCCCCACCGCCTCAGTGCTCTGGGAGAGCTCATGGAAGACATGGGCTATCTTGGCGATTTGATCAGCTGATTCAGGATCTCCTTTCTTTTTCTCATTTCGAGAAGTACAACTACCCAATCATTCAACATCCATCATCCGACATACCACTCCACCTACGCCGACCTTCAATTCAATTCACATACTAATTCATGTGCTCCATACTTATACATAATGTACAACAACAACATCACTACTACCAGAGCCACTTAGGCACACTAATTGCGACGATCGATTTTTCTATGTAATTCTTCTAGGCGCTTTTTCACGAACATATATACCCGAGCCGGCGCGCTCCTTGCTGGAACTTGAGATACAGGGATTCATGAACACATGGGCTGGACATTGGGGTTTTGGAGGCAGGGTCTTCAGCGGCGGAAAGCGATTGGGGGAATTAGCATGAAGAAAGAGGAGGAAGTTCTACTATGTAGGTATCTTAAAAAGCTATGTTAAGCGTGGCTAGCGGTAGAGTACTGCTTAGATACCCTTCTGTCAAGACAGCTTATCTAAAATAGATGCCCGTGAATAGTAGCGCAGGTGCATCATACCGATTTTCGTTTTGAGTGCTTACTTCTTGCTTTACCCACGTACATGTGTGGTTGTATACATTGAATTTTTGGGAGTTTTTCGTGTCTGGTTGGATGAATGCTCTATATATGAAAACCGCTGCATTTTGTAGGATTATGTACGGTAGGTACGGGTTATGATACAGTGCGCTAGACACATGTATACATATAGATCTTGGTGGAAACAGGAATTGGTAGTTTTTGGGGGAATAGATGAGCGCTCGTTTTAGTCGGTACTGGTTAGATCAAGTACGGATTTATGGATGGGAAGGAATGTTGTAGATATACAAGGAGGAGAATGGGTATGTACCTTATACACACTGTCAACTGAGTGCATTGGATGATGTGGGAAGATATGTTCGGGATGTATACATATATGTATTTGTAGGAAAGAAGAAGAAGGTCTTGGTAGGACGTGAGAGTTGGGTATTATAAGGAGTAAGTATATATAT